>CALNHX010003514.1:0-148161 GCA_940337035.1 Agriotes lineatus | reverse complement strand
CCGGAGGCGTACTCAACATTGTGGTATGGCACATTTCAAAACAGAATTAACAACACACACAAAAATAGCGACAATAGCAATAACAGAATTAACAAAATCAACAGCAATTTTCACACTTTGACTTGCACAATATCGCAAGATAGTCCAGTTACATTAGACGGACAACCGCAGCATCTGCCAAACAAATCCAAGTGAGCTGAAATTTTGCATACACCTTTATTTTGACATTTCAAATAACATCTCAAAAGTCCCCATCGATATTGCGCTTGCGTTTTGAGTTATTCAAGGTCAAATGTCACAGAAATAAGTTTTTTGCAAATATCTCGCTTTCTATGGGTCGTATGACTTTTTTAGTTATTACAAAAAATAAAGGCTAGGAAATTCTCTACAAAAAAGATTATATGTATAGTTTTTTTACATACAACTAACCGTTCAGTAAATAACACACTATTAAGTTTTGCAGACGGGTTTTACTTCTTTTGACGATAAAGAAAGTATTGGATTCACCCCAAAAATTCGGAAATTGGGTTTTCAACAGATCTTCACGTTTTAGAGTCCCCCGGACCCCAAAAAACATGTTTTTGCTCATTGGTCTGTGTGTCCGTCCGTCGGTCTGTCTGTCTGTGAACAGAATAACTCATAAACGAAAAGAGGTATGGCGTTGAAACTTCATATATAAGTTTTTTGTACTATCTAAATGCGACAGCAAGCTTCTGAAGAAAATCGCATAACCGGTGTGAGATAAGTGATTTTTCAGTTGAATACCTCTAAAATTCAACTTGAAAATCACTCATCTCAATCACTCCACATTAAAAATGTAATAAAAATGTAAAGTTTGAAAAAACCGTTGGAGCCATTTTTGAAACACATCATACTTCCGGTTATGCGATTTTCTTCAAAAGATAGCTGTCGCATTTAGATAGTACACAAAATTTATATATGAAGTTTCAACGCCATACCTTTTTTCATTTTTGAGATATTCTGTTCGCAGACAGACAGACACACAGACAGACAGACCAATGAACAAAAACACGTTTTTTCGGTTCAGGGGACTCTAAAACGTGAAGATCTGTTGAAAATTCAATTTAGAATTTTTGGGGTGAATGCAATACTTTCTTTATCGTAAAAAGAAGTAAAACCCGTCTGCAAAACTTAATATTGTGTTATTTACTGAACGGTTAGTTGTATGTAAAAAAACTATATAGTCTTTTTTGTAGAGAATTTCCTAGCCTTCATTTTTTGTAATAACTAAAAAAGTCATACGACCCATAGAAAGCGAGATATTTGACATTTTACCTTGAATAACTCAAAACGCAAGCGCGATACCGATGGGGACTTTTGAGATGTTATTTGAAATGTCAAAATAAAGGTGTATGCAAAATTTCAGCTCACTTGGATTTTTTTGGCAGATCCTGCGGTTGTCCGACTAAGGTAACTGGACTATCTTGCGATATTGTGCAAGTCTTTTTTCTATAAAAGTACGATTTGTTGTGATTCCTCTTTCGTCAAGCCAGCATCCCTAATATCATTTAATATGTGCTCAAAAGTTACAGGTGTATGCAAAATTTCAGCTCACTTGGATTTTTTTGGCAGATGCTGCGGTTGTCCGACTAAGGTAACTGGACTATCTTGCGATATTGTGCAAGTCTTCCTTCTATAAAAGTACGATTTGTTGTGATTCCTCTTTCGTCAAGCCAGCATCACTAATATCATTTAATATGTGCTCAAAAGTTACACCTTGTTTTAATTTGCCTAGAACACACAAAAAATTTACAGAGCGATGACAGTTGTAAATAGTTTCTTACTGCCATCCGCCAGCAATTTAGATACGATGACAAAGTGCGCCCTTCAATTTGGTCTTTCCACTGGTGAAATGCTGAAAAGCATGTATCATATGAATGACTATATTATATCAAATGATTTTAATGACCTACCTGAAGAATTCATTATACTCAATTTTCACTTTATGTACACTTGACAAATGGTTTCGCAAGTCAGCATAATTTGAACAGGTATACCTTTGAACAATTTCCGAGTGGGCATAAGTAAGATTTTTTGTGAAAATAATAAATGTAAATTCCAAACTTTATTACTTTAACCACACATATTACACAAACGGCAAAGATCGGTTACGTCACCGATGGCATCGGCAGCTCGGCACCACTCGGGTCAGAATATGCAGGGTTGCCAGAATGAATACATGCGCGTTTTAAAAATGTGTTTTTGTAGAAACGGTTTCAGAATGTACCAGATTCGTAGAATTTTACCAGGTCTGGCAACGCTGCTAATATCAAGACCACGCCCAAAATTCTAACTGATCATAGACCACGAGTTGATATGTTTGACCTTGGGAACTGTTCTGCTTTATTATAGAGTTATGATTATGATTATGATTATGATGATTATGATTATGATGATTATGATTATGATTATGATTATGATGATTATGATTATGATTATGATTGTGACACAGCCCTTTCTCTTTTTTATTCTAAATTATACTCTATATTTGATGAGAGTGTTCCTGCATTTAAAATCTATAAACGAAAATATCCCAAATGGTTTACATCTGAAATTATTGCAAATATTAAATTAAAATCAAAATTGTTTAGAAAATTTAAAAAACTGAAACGACATAGTGACCAAGAAAACTTTAAACAACTACGATCTATTATTAAAATACAAATTGATGCAGCTTATAAATCGTATATTCATAGTGTAGAATCATCAGTCACATCTGATTGTCGCAGCTTTTGGTCATTTATGGATTCTAAAAAGAAACAATCTAGGATACCCGGCATTATGCATCACAGTGAACTCGAAGTTAGATCTCCTAAAGAAATAGTCGATGCTTTTGCAAACTTTTTTAGTAGTGTATATGTAAACCGTTCTATTGACCCTTCTGTAAAAACGTCTCCCATTATCAATCAGTTCTTACCTATTTCTATGAGAAATATTACCGAGGATGAAATTATAAAGGCTGCTAAAAAGCTGAAAAGCAGTACGTCTTCTGGTTTAGATTTAGTTCCATCTTTTGTCGTTCGAGACTGCATAAATGTCTTTGCGACTCCACTGTGTCTTATTTTTAACGCAGCCTTGCGAACTGGATCTTTCCCGACTATGTGGAAAAGAGCAAGAATATGCCCAATATTTAAAAGTGGTAATCCAGCAGAAGTTTCCAATTATCGTCCAGTATCAGTATTGTCAAATTTTTCAAAGATATTTGAAATTGTTATTTATAACCGTATATTCCCTTTTGTTCAAAACCAGTTATCTCTTCATCAGCATGGTTTCATTCCAAAGCGGTCAACTATTTCTAACTTAACGATCTTAACGCAATATCTGTCTGAGGTTATGGATCAGCGTGGGCAGGTTGATGTTATATATACTGACATGTCTAAAGCTTTTGATCGAGTAGATCACTCCGTCCTACTTAACAAGTTGAGATTATTTGGGTTTGATGAACCTTTAACATCTTTCTTTGATTCATATCTATCAAATAGGGAACAAATTGTTTCATATAAAAGGGTTTGTTCCTATACATACTTCGCTTCTTCTGGGGTTCCTCAAGGCTCAAATCTGGGACCACAACTTTTTCTACTATTCGTTAATGACCTGTGTAGTGTAATTCGATGTAATAAGCTTTCTTATGCAGACGATCTAAAAATATTTTGTAACATATCCAGTCTTGATGATTGTCTCTTGCTACAAGATGATCTTAACCGAATACAGGAATGGTGCATTTTAAACCGGTTACACTTAAACATTTCCAAATGCAAAGTTGTCTCATTTACTAGGAAAGAGTCATATATAGAATATCATTACAATGTAGATGAAGCTATTGAGAGATGTTCCGCTATCAAAGATTTGGGCATATTGTTTGATAACAAACTAACATTTCATCAACACATAAACTTGAAGGTGGCAGAAAGCTTGAAAATGTATGGTTTTATTATAAGAAATTGCAGAGACTTTAATAATCTTCATGCATTGAAAATTCTTTATTTTTCTTATGTAAGATCTAAGTTGGAGTACGGAGCTGTAATTTGGAATCCTCATTACATTAGTTACTCACTTATAATTGAGCGTGTTCAGAAAAAGTTTTTAAAATTTCTTAGATTTAAAGCTAACGGTATTTATCCACAGACAGACATAAACTATAATCAATTACTGAATACCTTTGAGTTCAACAGTCTTGCCTGTAGAAGAGTATGTGCGTTATTAAGCTTCTTGCACAATCTTTGTAACAACAATATTGACTGCTCAGATTTGGTAACTCAGTTGAGAATAATAGTACCACGTTTTGAGTCGCGACAAGGTGTTACCTTTTATTGTCCAATTCCTAAAACTAATTTATTAATTAAATCTCCATTCTACTCCATGGCTAAACATTTTAATAAGATCAGTAACCACACTGACATATTTAATAGTTCTTTATCTGAACTAATGAGTTTATGTAAAATTTACTTTGGCAATTGATTTTGATTTTAATGTAGATGCGTTATAAATACACTTTATTACTGTGTTTGTTTATTTGTTTATTTTTTTATTTTTCTTTTATTGAGGTAGATTAGTTTACGGTGTAATCATTGTTGGCGTATTAGAGTATTATATATATAGTCATTTATAATTTGTTTTTTATGTTAGTTATCTATGCATATATATATGTATTTGTATTACTTTGTCCTATTATTGGGATATCCTGTTGGGCAAATAAAGCTTTATTATTATTATTATTATTATAATGGAAACATAACCTTTACTGCGACAGTGCAGCATTAAAAGCGGCTTTTAGCGCAGCAATTTTTTAATGCTGCGATGCCGGAAAAGCCATCTTAATGCGTCATAGACAAATTTTCTTATAGAAATTAGTATCTTATTGCAGCAACTTCCAGAAATGAAAACAGCGCCACTTTTACATTAGCACTACAGTCGCTTTATATACACTAACGTTAACAGTCTGGCCATATATGGTCACGATTCCCATTGGTGCCGCCATTTTATGTCTTGCGTCATTTTGACAATAAGATTTAAATTTCAAAAATGTCAAAGTCACATTTATTCAAATAGAATAAGTGCGAGTACATAGTTAAAAACTGATCATAATTTTTAGAAACAACTAGAACTATAATTTATTAACGGTAAGCTGACAAGGTTTAAAGAAATTTATCAATTTCAAAAATTTTCTTCAGATATGAGGTATTGCTGTGCAGTCGGATGCAAACGCAAATATGAAAAATGTGTGCTAACGGAAACTTTCCTCAAGAATAGGGACAGGCGAAACTTATGGACCAAAAAAATTAATAGAGAAAATTGGTACCCAAATGGAAATTCAAGAATTTGTGAAAAGCATTTTGCAGATTGTATGTGTAAAATAGCACGAGTTGGTGGCAAAAAAGACTTAAGGATAATGCTGTTCTAACATTATTTACTTTCTCATCGTCTGCTTCGGAGCCTACAGCCATTGAAAATACCAATAACATTGGCCGTCCAAAAACTGATTTTATCGACGTTTACATTTTAGGTATGGAGTCTTGTGCATTTGACTGCAAAAATAGGTCTGAACATGGTATTAAGATGAAAAGCTTTCCTATAAATAAAAAAGCGAGGCTTGTGGTCAAACAGGTTAATCAAACATATTAGAATAGTTTAATAGTTTAATAGAGTACATAACAGGCGAAGCCCAAATAGTACATAAAATAACAGGCGAAGTGTATATAATAAGTAATACAAAAATATAAACATTAACAAAAAATAAACATTAACAATAACACCAAATATTAAATTAAAGTTAACAATTTGCATTTGAATTGATGGAGCGGAAGATTAAAGAAGTCCACATACTGTGTGATATGGTTAACTAGAGTGGCCAAACGGTTGACAAACGAATGCTGCTCATAAGTAGACCGACAGGTTGGTGTACATAGTAGATTGTTGGTTCGAGTATGATACGATGGAATGCGAAAATCGAAAAGGTACAATAAATTTGGGGTGTCTGTCAAGGAGTTTAGAACCTTAAATGCAAATATGCAGTCAAGGCAATTTCGTCTAGCCTCCAGCGATTTAACACCAGTGAGTGACAACCGTTCACTATAGGACAAGGAATGATGGTTTATGTTCATTTTGAATAAAATGTAATTAATAAATTTTTTCTGGACCCGTTCCAATCTATCAATATGACACTGATACCCAGGAGACCACACAACAGAGCAGTATTCTAGAGTACTTCTTACAAGAGAATTAAAAAGTAGCAACAAGCAGGTAACACTAGACATATCGCGAGTATTTCTTTTAATGAAGCCACACATTTTAAAAGACTTGTTTACCACATTGTCTAAATGAACAGAAAAATTCATATCGCTGCAGTAAGTTACGCCTAAGTCATTAACAGTAGACACTCTTTCCAGATTTGAAAGTCCGATGGAGTAATTGAACAGAATGGTCGACTTCTTTTTAGCGAATGTGATCACTTTACATTTGCCAATGTTAAGCTCCATTAAATTGTCGACACACCAATTGTAAAGAGATGATACATCTTTTTGGATATTAAGACAATCATGGATGGTATTGACACTAGAAAAAAGCTTTAAGTCGTCAGCGAAGAGCAGGCAGTTGCTATATTGAAAGCAATTGGTAATATCATTAATAAATATTGAGAACAGTATGGGTCCTAAATGAGAACCCTGTGGTACTCCGGAGGTTGCTAGATAGGGATCAGAATAAAATGAATTAACTTTAATAACTTGTAAACGGTCATGTAAGTAACTACCCAACCAAAGCAGTAGTGACCCATGTATACCATACAGCTCAAGTTTGTGCAATAAGACACAATGATCGACGCGGTCAAATGCTTTGCTAAAGTCAGTGTAAATGGAGTCGACTTGATATTCCTGAGAAAAAGCAGATAGAATAAAATTTGTATATTCGACGAGATTGGTACAAGTAGACCTAGCTTTGAAGAAACCGTGTTGGTTTATAGATATTATGTTTTTAAATGAAGATGATAATACATCAGTCACAAGAGATTCGATGACCTTACCTAAACTACAAAGTATAGATATTGGGCGATAGTTTTTCACAAGACTTCGATCGCCTGTTTTAAACAAAGGAATAACATGTGCTTGCTTCCATGCTTCAGGAAATTTTCCAGAAGACAGAGAGGCGTTGAATAAGATTGAAATTGGTAGAGCGAGCGAAGGGCTACACATTTTTAAAAGAACTGGAGGAATATTGTCAGGCCCACTACCTTTGGAAGCATCCAAGGATACCAGTTTGTGAAATACAGAATCAGTAGAAAATTGAAGATTATGCAGATTCACATTTTAATTGTTATAAAAACTCTCATTAACGGTGTAGGGTTGTCCTTCATTTTTGGAGTACACAGAACTGAAATAATTTGCAAAGAGGTCTGCAATTTTGTGGCCATCAGATGAATGTAGATTATCATGAAATATAATGTTTGGAATGGCAGACGAATTTCTTTTACTATTAACGAAATTCCAGAATGACTTAACATTACCTTTATTTACACCATCCTGAATAGTAGCGAGAAACCTGTTGTAGTCAGTTCTAATAGATATTTTCGACTCAGAACGAAGTTGCTTGTACTTCGCGACGAGAGCGTCACTATGACTTTTTTTAATTGAATTATACGCTTTATTTTTATCTCTTATGAGGCGTTTTGTCTTTGAGGAAAACCATTTTGGAAATGTATCTGACTTGCAAAAACGTTTGGGTGCAAATTTATCAATAGCATCGTATAAGATGCTATAGAACAAATCGACTGAAGAATTAATATCATTGCTTAATATCACATTCCAATGTATGTTAGAAAGATAATCGTTTAAACCTACATAATTACAGTTTTTAAAATCATATTTCCAGTGATTGGCAGTAATTAAGTTCTTATACTTCACAGACAAGGGATAATTAAAGGAAAGTGGAGGGTGATGAGCATCTGGAGGTAATAAATAAAAGTCGCTAAAATCTACAGCTAAGCGGTCAACATTGGAAAAAATCAGGTCCAACACATTATTGTTACTGTTTCTAATAGTGTTGAATTGATGAAGATCTAAAAATGCGAATGTATCGATGATGCACTGTGCTCTCAGACTTACTTCGCCTTCAGCAGCCACATCGCCGTCGCTATTGGTCGTCCAGCGAATATTAGGGAGATTGTAATCGCCATAAACACAGATGGGAGCACCATGGAACTTTTCCATAATCTGCTCAGTCGATCTAGAGTGATCACGATACACATCGATGTTGGATAGAGGTGGTACATAGATACAGCCAAAAACGTAAGTAAGATCGTTTGCGTGTACACATGCCCATACTTCTTCAAGTTCTGCGTAGTTACTGTCAATTTTAATAGAAGATAAGTTAGCACGAATTGCAATAAGTACACCACCGCCAATGGATTTTTTACTATTAAACGAGTTCCTATCCGTCCGGTAGACATTATAGCAATTAGGAAATAGTTCACTATTAATTAAATCGTCACACAACCAGGTTTCAGTTAGCATTATAACGTCATAATCACAAGTTAAACAATTCACAAGAAATTCGTTAATTTTAGTTCGCATACCTCTTACGTTTTGACAATATACTTTAATAAAATTAGAGTTTACTTTTTTGTCGCGGGAGTTTTATCGATAATTCTTGGGATTCCATTTAGATACTTAATAGTTTTGTTCACTATTCCTTGACTTTTTAACTCGTTTAGCTTCTCCTTCAGATTTTTATAATAATTTTGTTGCATTTTAGTTTTATCGGAGGTCAATACAATGTTGTTCTGTTTAGTGTATTTTTTCAGAATATTTAAGACATCCTGTTTAGATTGAAGGGCAATCTTAATTGGTCGCACTTTTGAAGCCTCCATTTTTCCGATACGATCAATTTTCACATCAGCAAAATCCATGTTAACTACTTTAGATATAATTTCGGTGACCTTCCTGCGATCATCCCGTTTCTTTTCTTCGATCAGCTGTTTGTCGGACTCGGGGAGATTAAATATAATCAAGTTTCGTGCACGTTTTTGGCGTTCCTCGACCTCTGATATCAACTGCTCCTCGTCGTTTTGGAAATTTACTCGGTTCATAGAATTTGATTCAACATGGGCATCTTTTAACGAATTTACCTCATTTCTTAAGTTTACTACTTCTTGTTTCAGCGAAAGAATAGTATCAACAACATTACATCTTTCGCAAAAGAAGTTTATTTTGCGAGTTTTTGATTTCAAACATGAGGCTTCCTGTCTTGATAGCCCAGCGCAGGTAGAGTGAAATGTTGTTTTACAAATATCGCAAGTAACTCCATCACTATCACTAGCAAGGTCGTGTTTGCACAAAGAACACAGTGGCGGCATAACTGAAATTAACCGGAATATACAGAAAAATTACACTTCTTAAAGAACGACGTTAACACGCGTCCACTTCTCATGCTTAACAGAATAACATAAAAGGTATGAATAGAATCTAAATGTAAAAGCATTTTATATAAATAAAATGCATATTGTTGATGTAAAACATATTGCAACTTTTAATCAATTAGAAAAGTTTATTATATCCAAAGTTATCGGTGTTCGTTTAAGAATAGCTGAAACGAAAACGAAAAAGCAAAATACACAACAAAGCAAATACAGTTGTACTTCTGTGGCAATGCACAATGTAGCCCATATAAATTAAGTGGGAAGTTATGAAAAGTAATTTTAAGCGTATTAGACTGTATGCTCAATGTTTTATTAGTTTTGGGATCACTTTAAGTTCTGTAGAATTATTATTATTTATGTGAGCACTAACTGTAAATAAAATTTATAATATCTCATTGATACGACATTGTTTGTTTTACTATTTAGTCATATATTTACTTATACTAAGCACTTATTTAATTAAACTATTTTCCAACACTAACCCCGCCACTGATTTTGGCCCGCCACTGGAGGCGGCCATATTCTGTCGTATGTCATAAGTGACATTTCATATGGCCAGACTGTTGAATATAAAGGGACTGTAATTAGCACGAGATGGCGGTGCAATGCGCTTCGGGATAGTGTACCTGTATAATACTTTAGTAAGAGTAGAGCAAACAGCGAAAAATTTTGGATCAGTTTTTCATGGCTACCAAGATTTAATGATATATTGAAAAACAAGGTTGGTAAAACTGACACACAAGTTGTCAGTTCCATCAAATTTAAGGTTAGCAGGTTAGGTTTTGCGTCAGTCTGTGTCAAAACTGACGCAAAACCTAACCTGCTAACCTCGAATTTGATGAAACTGACAACTCGTGTGTCAGTTTTACCAACCTTGTTTTTCAATATATCATTAAATCTTGGTAGCCATGAAAAAATGATCCAAAATTTTTCGCTGTTTGCTCTACTCTTACTAAAGTATTATACAGGTACACTACTTCGGGATACAGTGACTATATAATCACAGTGTGGCCATACGGTGGTCATGTTTTCTATTGGTTGAAGGCAAAAGGATTCCAAGTTATTGTCATTTTTAATAGTGTACAGAATGTTTAGTTACAAAAAGTTACTAATGTCAAAATAACACATTGGTATTTTATAACTTGTCAAAAGTTTGAGTGCAATCTGCCATTAGTTTTCCCGCGGCCGTGAGTTTTCCAAACTATAGTTTGCCAATTAGTTATTTACGATATTCAGTATTAACATCACACAAACCAGAACATTTAACAGAGAAATAAATATTTTCCTAAGTTTTATATTGCTTAAATATTCGTAAGTAACTGCTCAATAGATTATTATAGGGTTCAAAAGCATGTCCGAAATTGTCTTATTTTAAATTATATCTCTTTTTGTTGTTCATCGTTCTTCAAAATATTCAGCACTTTGCCAAATTACACCTATAAAACATGTATCGGGAAAACTCCAGTATAGCCCACTGGTACATTTTGACATTTACGGAATATGCGCATAAAGGAATTGTGATGCCAGTGGTGAAACTGGATTTTAAGCTATGGATAAGAGAAATACTCATTGGGAAATTCAAATTCACAATTATATACGACGATTGGACTAACTGCTTTTTTTACGGTGATGCACAGGCATTTTTGTACTAAGCACACACAAATCTTAAACTGTAGCTAACTGAAATTGGCACCTTGACGGCAGTCAAGATTGGGTCTGGCGTGAGACTCCCGTGTTTTGCCTCCATTATCTGTAGAACCTCCGACAAACTGAGAATCACATTATCACGCGCATGCGCCTAAGCACCAGTGGGTTATATTGGGGTTTAGCCCATGTAGCTATCTAATATAATTTAGATGTTAATAAAGCATATTAAATTACCGAGAAGATTTCTACAAATGATGCTATATCATTTGTATTTTGGATTTGAACTTTCCAATTTCCATTAATTGTAATAAATTGAAGACACCCTATGACTCATATTTCTTCAACATTTAAACCCCTTTGTGGTATTTTATTGTATTTGAGAGATCAGTCATTTTGAATAAGAATCTTTCACTTCAGCAAATGAATTGTCAAATTTGATTTTGACTTTAGTAATTTTTTGTTCGCAAATGTCGCTTACACCGTTAAAAAAATTCTATTTTTTTATTACATCACCATGGTTTTTCGCAAAATCTGATTTTGACATTGGATTCAAAAGTACCAGCCAACAATTGTATGGCCACACTGTGATTATATAGTCACTGTACTTCGGGATAGAGTCCCTGTATATGGTAAGATAAGAGTCGGGCAAACGCGGTTCAATTTTTGATTGGCTACGATCCACTGCGCATGCGCAGTAATCTAAAATGGAAATTTGAAGGGTGGCTATGGCAATGACAATTAAATGACGTACGTAATATTGTTCGATTCGATGACAAGAACAAGTTTTTAGAGGTTATATGTTGACTACACCACCAAAAAACCGCTCGTAAATTACTCAATCCGATCTATCTACTGCAAAATTAGCTGACCACCAATCGGTAAACGGTAGATACCTACCAGTGTAGTTTTCGTAAATGCATTAAGTTTACCATTTATTGACAATGTCAAACTGACAAGTAATTAAATTCATCAAAGTGACACATACAACTCCGGCCTTGAACGCATCATTTATTTTTGGAACACTAATGGCGGCTGACATTTGTGTTTGCCCGACTCTTATATAACTATATACAGGGACTCTACTTCGGGATAGAGTCCCTGTATATAAAAGAGTTGGGACATGTAGGGTGACTTGTTTTGGATCCACAAACCATGGAGTACTTGATTTTTGCCGATTTTAAACTTTATGTATACCTACCTCTTTCAACGAAAACAAATGAAATATATCTTTGCTACATCACATTGTCTTTGTTTTGTGGATCCAATGGCTCAACTCTTAGTACATATAGGAACTCTACTTCGGGAAGACGGCAAGTTTCAACTAAATATGATAGTGGCGCTGATTTCAGATCCAAAAATTAGGAGGCATTAAATATAACTCCGCGTGCAGGGCAGCGGGCAAGATGGTGCCATACGAGTATTCGACACTCAGTTGTGGTTTGCTTCTAGAATGTAGAAGCGCGCTTTTAAAACTATGAATTCGTATTATGTGTATCGCTATTTTAACCATTGGCGTAACTAGCGGGGGGGCCAGGGGGGCCAGGCCCTCCCCAGAGTGCCGTCTGGCCCACCCCAGAAAAATAGAAGTTAAATAAATTTAAAAATCTGCTTTTATTATTAACCCATTTAAACTAAGGGATTGGTTATCGACCCTCACACGTTCTTACATTTTGTGGTTTTATTACCTTTTTGGCTTAAAAACATTATAGTATAAATACCATTTGTTGGACGGATGGCTCGAATCCGACATAATAATAATTTTCATTGCTTGCTTGCTTGACGCCACTTTGAGAGCGAACCCGTGGGCCGAATTGGCTGATTTTGGTGTCAATCGACTCAGGGCGACGCAAGTAAGCTAGTAGTAGGGGTTTCAAATTTTTATAAGTGACTTTTTTATGTGGATTTTTTTGTTAATAGCTAACCTCAAAATTAACTCGACACACAAAATGGATCACTTGTGTACAAATTGCATTAAATGAATTATTTCGCGCCCAATTTGGGTGCAGAACGCTAGTGAATAATAATATGCAAGAGAAAACATTATTAGTTAGCTAATAATTACTTTGAAAAGACTGTTTTCGTCTGAATATTTTTTTTAGTTAGGTAATTGTGCACCATTTTAGTTATTTTCTCTTAAGTTTTCTATAAATAAAAAAGCAATTTATGTGTACAGAAAAATATAATTGCAATTATTTCATATGCAGGTAAGTAAATGAGCTGATAACCTGAATGCATCGCTAACTACTCCCTGGGCACATACAGCTAGCTACCTATTATGGGCTCATCCAGGTCAGACTTACGGTGACTTGCTATTTGGAGGTTTGTCTTGCCTAAAGAGTTGAGTTTATAGCTTTGAAGAGTACGATCCAGAATTTTATGTTTAATAGTGTTCTATGTAAACAAAGTAAATTTTGTGTTGTTTGAATTTCCACAGTTGCTAGCCCAAGACAGAACAAAGAGAAATCACAATAACAATTAAGAGGATATTGATATTTTCAAGAAAGTATTTGCTTCGACGATACTGAAAAAAACTAAAAATTGTGGCTCAAAAACGTGTAAATGGAAACCAAGTGATGTTTCCCAAAAGAATCTGTTTCTCCTGGAATAATATTTTTACCGCCAACTTCATTTAGTTGCAAGAAGTAATCTATAAATTTTTAATGTTGTTTATGAACCGAGAAATAATTTATTAATATGCTACTCAGACAAATAGTATTACGAGGGTAGCACCCATAATTTCTGCAAAGCAACAGATCAAGTGCACCATGGAAATAAAACTTGACATAAAACCAATGTTTGTTGTTTTCTAGTTTAACAGTCCAAATTTAGTTTTGATCATTGCAACAGTTATTACATAGTTAATTTTGAAATAAGTGTTGTGCAGCAAAAATAAATGTAACGAGAGAAAATTTTAGAGCCATAATTTACTATGCCTTTAAAAGTTCCATATCTCCGAAAGAAAGTTTTGGATGGCATCGTGCTGCTTTGGTGACCAAGTGCCTTCACATCAGAGGACTGTCTATTGTTGGTTTAATGAATTTAAATTTGAACGAGTGTCAGTTAGTGACGATTTTTGCGAAGGAGAACCAATTTCTGCAGTTACCGATACGAACATAAACGCTGTGAGAGGAACGATTCAGTAGGACAATCGAGTCACGTATAGAATTATTGAAAGCGTCTTGGACATTCACATGACTGCAATAAATAAGATTTTACATAATCATTTGGGTGTAAGAAAAGTCTGTTGTGGGTGGACACCACACAGTTTAACAGAAACACAACAACAGCATGTGGATTAGTAAAAGAAATATAATGAAGGTAGATATAAAGCAGTTTACATCATAACTGGTGACGAAAGCTGGATATATGCATTTGAACTAGAACCTAAGTTACAGTCTGCCCAATGGATGTTTTCAACAGATCATAATCTAGTTAAAATGAGGAGATCTCGAAGAGTTGGTAAGAAAATGATTGCTTGCTTCTTCTCAAAATCACGACCTATCGCAACTGTCGTGCTTGAAAATAGACGTACGGTTACTGCAGAATGGTACACAACAGTATGGCTGCCAGGCGTTATTCAAAAAGCTCGTTTACAGCGCCCAAGAAATGAGATCGTTCTGCACCATGACAATGCTTTTAGTCATACCGCATATCAAACAAAATAACTGTTAGAGACTTCCGGATTAAAATTGCGAAGTTATCCCCCATACAGTTCCGATCTATTACCTTCCGATTACTTTCTATTTCCTCCATTAAAGGATAAAATGCGTGGTGTGCGATTGTAAACTCTCGAAGATGCTGTGGAAAGCTTCAAAAACCTTGTTTCTCTAGTGACTCAAGAAGAGTGGAATTTGTTTTGAAGATTGGTTTTACCGAATGCGAGTTTAAGGGCAAATATTTTGAAAAACAATAATAAAAACAAATTTTGGCTACAAAACTTTTGTTTTATTAGATTGCAGAAATTTACGCGGCTACCCTCGTATAACAGCGTCAAAGAATATGCAAATAAATGTATGCGAAAAAGTTATGTATGTACGTAAATTCATGTCTCATAGGTATACATAGGTATTGACGATGGTTGGTTGGGGGCCTGGCCCTCCCCAGCCAAAAATCCTAGTTACGCCAATGATTTTAACGCATAATTAATAAAACGTAGTACAGCGTGATTACTAAAAAGTGGGGAAAGAGCGGGACATTTTGAATTAAATCCTAGTATATTTTGCTTTCATGTTTCTCGCTGGTGTATCACCCCAACTTTCTGGTTACAAGTTTTGACAGATATGTTTTATGGGTTAGAATATTGAATAATTTTATTTCATTTTTCTTACAGCATTTGTAATACGATGGTTATTAGGAAAGAGCATGATGCCTTTAATTTAATGGCTCATTATTGTTACTGCTCATTTGCTGCAAATTATTACTTATAAAGCTATAAATTTTTGGAATTATTTAGCCACCACTGGTACAATCAATTCTAGTGATAGATCTTACCAGTAATAGTTATAGTGGAGGTGCTAGGTATAAAAAAACTGCAAATTGTGATAAGAAGATCCCCTTTGGCAGAAATGTAGTTTATGACTATACAATTCATTTGAGAAGGGGAGGCATCTCGAAAAGTTGTTAGAATTCAAGATGGCGGCTGAAATTCAAAATGGCGTCATACAATGGAATTGTTTGTAGTTTTCTTACTAACCATCGCACAAGAGTGTGTTTGGTGTCAATTTATATGCTTTTTAGGCCAACAAGTTCATTTTTCTTGTTAAAAATAGGCTAAGTATCAGTCGGCATTCAGATGTCCTTCTTATGTACAAAAGGCAGTTTGTGATTAAAAAAATCGAACAAACTCTTCTCAGCTATCAGCATAGATCAAGCGCACGAGCAAAACAATTCTATAGTGAAAGGAGATGGAGGTGCAGTAGGATTAACACAGGATACATCGGCACTAACACTTTGGATGGTAGCTGGACCGGAAATTTACCACTTGATACTAGAGTTTGAGTGTAAGATTCAGACAAAGGTCGAAGAAAGTAATAGACGACATCATGAGCAATATCACTCATTTCAAGTTAAATTTGTCACTAGGGTTCAAGCACTTTATGATACTCTGAAAGAGTTCAGAAACCCATTTTTAGAAAATGGAAAAGATTTTCTTGTCATCGACAGCAGAGTTATTGTTGATAAGGATATCAATGCATCTGTTTATTTAGCTGAGTCAACTGGCATTACACAGTTCCACAGTTTCATTGAGGAACGCCTGGTAAAAAGTTCCTCAACACTATTTCAGCCTTTGAAAAAGAAGAAACTCTCCCTCTTCAGTACTCCAACAAAACGCATAAGCAAGAAAAATTAAACTTTGAAGATTTTAAAAACAGACGTCCAGCTGTTTTCCCAGGTACACAGAATCGTCAGCTAGATAAGCAGGACTTTTTAAGATCGAAAATCAGCCATTTCCGCCTGCGTTTTCCAGTAATGGAGAATTTCGACCTAGCCATAAAAGTGATCTAGCACATATTTTAGAGGAAATTGTTGAAAAGAGTGACATTGTCTTTCCAGGAACCTGTCATGCTGTAAATTATGATGGTGCAGTTCTTGCCAACATTTTAAAGCCTCATCAGTCTTCAAAGACGTTTAATGATTACTATTACATTAACACATTTCATCTTCACATATGTAACGACATTGAGAGTTTTGGCTGCCGTAGAGTTGATTTAATTTGGGACAGATACATTACTCCGAGCATTAAAGGTGAAACCAGAGAGAAAAGGGGTACAGGAACCAGGAGACAAGTGCTACCTCATATCAAATTACCTACAAATTGGCAAGAGTTTTTAAGAGATTCAAATAACAAAGAACTATTTTCTCTACTTGGATCATTAGCAATGGATAACATAAACAAAACACAAGTTATTACTCCTGCAGGTGATAAAGTTGAAGGAAATGTCAGTGCTGTAAGTTTCTTAATTGAGTGACTTGCCCTGTTCATGAAGTAGCACATTCAAGGATAATACTTCATCTCAAAGACATTGTAGAAAATGGATTGAAAAATATTGTTATCCGCTTTGTAGATACGGATGTATTAGTTTTAGCAATTGCATACTTCTTTGAACTGTCAGATAAAAGCCTGGAAACACTTTGAGTTACATTTGGAACAGGGAAGAAATATAGATTCATTCCCTGACAATATATTAAATAGGTATCTTAGAAAAATGTGTAGTATTATTGTACTGTTCAACAATTAACAGCAAAAGTGTCAATGATGTCAGACAAGAACTGTTTATGACAAAAAATCGCTCTCTTGAAAATTTACCACCTACAAAGGGTGCACTACAACAACATGTTCTACGGAGTGCCTTCCAAGCTGGGCACATTTGGGGACATGCAGACCAGTGAGAAATAAAGACGCCTTCTCCAAATGAATAGGGTTAGTGGTTGGATGATGTATCATGGAAAATAAAATGGTCAGAGTTACCAGAAATTGCAGATACTTGTAAAGAATTAATAAAATGTACTTATGTGCAAAATCTGTAAAAATAAGTGCGGCTGTAGAAAAGTTGACTATCTTGCACTTTGTTATGCTACTGCAAAAACGAGTGAAAACCTGAAGATTATAAAGTATGTAACTTTAAATGTAAGAGTAAATTTTGTAAAATCTTGTATAAGTAGGTATTTATAGAAACGTGGTATAGTATTCATTCTTCTTTAATTTTACTCTATAAATGTGACTTTACGACTTTACAACAAGTCTCCTATGTTAATTTTATCCATATTTCTGATATTATAAATGAAATTGTTGGCCTAAAAAACATATAAATTGACACCAAACACTATTTTGTGCGAGGGTAGTAAGGAAATTGCAAATAATTCCATAGTATGACGCCATTTTGAATTACCGCCGACATCTTCAATACTAGCGACTTTTCGAGATGCCTCCCCTTCTTTAATGAATTGTATAGTCATAACTACATTTCTACCACAGGAAATCTTCTTATCACAATTTGCAGCTTTTTTATTAAATGAGCCATGTAGCACCTCCACTATTAAAACCTATTCGTACAATGTGTTGCCTACAATACAATCCCCAGGCAATTACGCTCACACACACTGTGCTACATACTTTCTAACAATCTATGAATTATCATGGCATCATTATTTATGAATCATGTCTTGTGACGCCTTGACATTAGGTTTGTTCGTTTGATGAATTAATGCTGCACTTTTTACACGTTCTGCAGTAAATGCGTTCGTTACATGAATTGAATTAGAATGCATCGTGTTCGTTGGTTGCAGTGCAGCTGCAGAGAACCTGAATTTCCTGCACGCCGGACAGGCGGCTAGCGACACCGATTCCACTTTGGCTTCAGGACTTCCGCATGCGCAAAACGTTGGGTGGTGTGACGCGCGTCAATTAAAAATAAATGCATGCTTTGCTTATTTCGATGGGCATTCTCAATCTGATTTCATATTTAGATTTTTGGTTTACTTGGTTTTAGTTTCAATGCAGGGTTAAGTGGAAGAGCGGTCTGCAACTATGTTGCTCAAGTAAACTTTGACCTGCATGTTATAGATGCGTAACGAACGATTTTTAAAAATCGTTTCATCATAACTCCTATTAATGAATGATTTTTTATTAATAGACGATTTTGGTATAGGTAATCAAAGATACAATTAATGTCAAAACTGTAAGTGTCAAATTATTTTCATGGAATAAAAAGAGATTTTCTTCAAATTAATAAGATAAAGTTAAAATATTCCGTCTAAGTCGTGTATTAATCAGCGGTTAATAATCTCAAAAATTAACGTGTTCACTAGCGCTCACACGTTAAAATATCTCGATTATTAATCTCTCTCATTAACACACTTGTTTGTTAATAGTTATTTTTCGTTGACCGCTTGTTAATTTCAATGTTAATGAATTATTTTTCCTAAAAAAGGATGGATTAATAGACGTCATTAATACACTGTTTTTGATTAAACACTCTTTTTCATTAATTAATTGTTTTTAAAAAAAGAATGAATTAATAGATCTATTAATACACTGTTTTTGATTAATACACTCTTTTTCATTAATTAACTGTTTTTGTGTTTTTGACGTTTTGATGATATTTAGCATGGAGGTTAGTTGTATTAATCAAATTTTTCGCCACAAAAAAAGATTTTGCGGTCAACGAAAAAATTTTGTAATCAACTCGTTTGTTAATGGGCGATTAATAATCTCAACTATTAAAGGCACTCACTCGCTATCGCTCGTTCGTGCTTTAAACAGTTTTGATTATTAATCGCCTTCATTAACACACTTGTTGGTTAAATAACTATTTTCTGCAGCCGTCTTAAAAGTCATTACCTTTAATACCAAAAGCTGTCATTGAAGTTGACGTTTCTCTTACTGACACAAAAAGTGGATGTTGCTATGTAACACTTTTAGTTCCTAGTATTAATAGTGGTTTGTATACCAAGGCACTGAATTTTAGCTTTTTTATCAGGAATGTGGATTTAGTTACCGAGGCCCGAAGGGCCAAGGCAAATAAACCACGAGGGATAAAAAGAAACTTCAGTGCCGAGGAGTACAATATGTTTTATTTGAAATCGAGAAATCGTGAAATTTTAACCAACATTTGTAGGTTATGTTAAAGTCGGTTGACGTTTATCTGTCTCCTCGCCACCTACAAAAAAAGACGTAAAACAATGGATTACATTACTGCCGATTTCATGTATTTTAATGACGATTTCGAGGTACTTTAATGCCGATTTATTATTATTATTATTATTATATATGTGATTAAACACTTCATGGTAGGGAGAAATATGAACCACTGTTTTGTTTGAAATTCTTTTTTTATTATACAAACTTGAGTACCTACTTATACAGCTGATTTACTTGTCAAAACGATAAATGAAATAAATAGAACATTTTAATTCAGTTCCTCATTTACGATAGGTACGATGATAAATAGATGAATTATTATCAAGGATTGAATAACAAATTGAAAGCAATTTCATTTGCTTCTCCACTATCTGGTTTCGACATCTGAACTTTTCTTCTTGGTGTTGTTTTCTTTGTCTTGTAAAGTCGCCTTTGCTGGTTGATGTTTTTATTGTGCGGTATCTTTAAATCTAGTTTTTCACGCAATTTTGTTTTGGTATTTCTGAAAGCAGTTAAAGTAGGCTGAAGAGGTGCTAGCATATTTTTTGCCACATCCAATTCTTGCTGGTTAGTAAGGCTGTCAATAATTTGCAACATTTCAAGCTTAAAATTTTCTTTGTTGACAGAAAATTGAGCTTCATTTGGATTGGTTTTTGTCTTGGATAATGCATCAATGATCCGTAATTCTTCTTGGTTTTCCACGTTTTCATCAACAGTCAAGTCAGGGTAATCATCTGTGAAATAAACGATGTTAGCCCTCAATTTTATTTTTCAGAGAATCACATTTACACAGCCTACACCGTCCAAAATTACAACTAAATTTCCAAAAGAAAAAGAATGAGTGAAACCACGACCGTCTGAATTAGAGTACATTATAATCTAGATGGTTGTGATTTAAACTGTATAAATTAGAGAAATACGCACACCTTTCATAAAGAAACCAAAATAGACATAAAAATCACCATACATATAACCCTGTATTATTAAAGCGATGGTAGCCATTTCCTATTAAGCAGAAGAATACATTGAGCAACACAAACCAATAAAACCTAAATACCAAAATGTACCACCACATCAGACACAATATATTTACATTCTCACCTCTTGTCATAGAACATGACTCTTTCCTTGAATTAAAACATGTCAATCAATATCATAGTATACACATACATTTTGATAGTAAAATTTAAATCTGTACACAAAAATTATTTACCCGAATGCTCAGAAAGTTCCATGTTATTACCAACATCAGCATGTTCATGTGCTTTCAAAGATCTGCAAACTAAATGGATGTGCTTACACATGTTCCATTTTATGGATGAATCTAAGCAGGAACATGTGTAGCGGTGAATACATGTTTCACAGTAAGTACAAATCAGTTTACAGTCACAGTCTGTTTGCCTTTCTTCTATTTTGTACAATTCTTGTGAAGATGAAGATGTTACTATCCACCCTATTTCATTTCTTACAACGGACTTTATATCTAAGGCAGTACTTGTTTTGTGTCTCGTTCTTAATTCCTTTAGTTTAGCAGAAATTTTTCCTTTATTTAACACTATTAGGCGACTAAAAAGCTTGTCCCGTACAAATTTCATTAAAACATGTACAGCTTTATCGAGCCGTTTGTTCACTTTCCCGTTTAAATAAATATATTTTATACTTCGATGCATATTTTCTATGTGCATATTAGTGTTAATTCCGGAATTGATACGATAGCAATAGGCCCACGCTTCCACATTTTTTAAGTAGTGTTCTTGAAAATAGTGGCCAAACTTGCTAGTATCTGTATCACTCAATAGGTTGGTCACAAATTTGTTTATCATTGCAGTAAATGCGTAATTGTCTGTCTCTTGGAGTAATGTCCGAAGCTTTTTGTATACGACTACCTGTAAAAAAACACTACAATATCAAATTTATAGATGTTATGTTTCCATACCTGTTTTTCTTTAGAATTCACTTTACTTAAATTATTACGCCATGCTCTATCGGTATGCCATGTGCAATACAGCCTGTGGAAACACATAGGTATTTATTTATTCCATGGGTTACAAGCGTAATGCACCTACCTATATAGAGGTATATCCATTACACGCACCCATGCGTTGTAGAAACTTTGAGCCATGTCGGACATGAAAACCTTTGGGTGCAGTGGTCTACCCAATTTGTTTCTTATATATATGAAAAATATGTACATCATTTCTTCATCCGAGCGATTTGAAATAAGAAAACAACAAGGGAAACCTTCACGCATGTCATCTAATACAAGAACTGTAGTGATATTGAACTGGTAAGCATTTAATCCATGAGTCTCGTCAATGCAGATACAGTCACTGCCATATTTTTCTAATATCTCCACTTGACCCTGATTCATAATAATTAAGGCAAAGTCGTCGGTTGTTAGTTGTGGGTATTCACAATGTTCCCCTTGAGGTTTGTAAAACAAGACACATCCGGAGTCCTCAACTTCTTTCACCCATGCATCTACACTGATCGCATCATTTCTGTGCCTTAGTACCTCATTGTTAATATTGAAACTACGTTCGATATTGAACAGATCCTTTTTTGTTAGTAGGTGTGTTCTTTCTAAAATACCATTGCAAACTGATTCTCTAACTTGGTCCAAAATTGTTTCAAATGGAATTTTTGAAGCAATCTGCACAGCCAATGCCTGCCTTTCTGTTCCAGTTAAATTTAAGTGTCCCAGGTCATTACTGTGTCCTACATGGGTTTTAACTTATTTTACCGGTTTCAGGATATTAAGCCTTTGTTTACATATACAAAAGTGGGCTGGTAACTAGATCATAACTTATCTGTAGGGTAATGGAATATTACCCTACATGGCAACCATAACCATATAGCAACCGATAAACTATTGAACATATCACGGATGTTATGATCATAACAGCCTCAGATGTTTTAAAATCCTCGCTCTACGAGCTCGGATTTCAAAACATCTGCGGCAGTTATGATACTCATAACATTCCTAGATATGTTAATAGCTATTACTTCACACTTTCCATCAGTTGCTGTAACACACATTTCTGCAGGGCAGTATCCACAAATCTTCTTGGAACCTTGAGTTTTCAAGTGCCTCAAACCACTTCCTTTACTTTTGTAACTACCAGATCTATGACAAATATATTTCGTCTTGCTATGGTTTTCAGTTCTAACAGTTCCATGTGCATTTACAAATAATTCACTTGTCTTACTTTCCTCATGTTTCTTCCACTTCTCAAATTCCTCTAAACTAGTGAACTGGAACATTTCTGTTACCACATGTATTTCATGTCTTCTATGAAAGTGTTCCAATAAATCAGACTTTTGAAAACAATCCGATTCAGAATTATTCTTGCACAATATGCACTTTAGACCACTGGAGTTATGTTCTTGGTGACACTTCGTGTGACTTTTAAAATGTCGTAAATGTGAAAATTGTTTTTGACATTTATCACATTTATAAGTGTATTCCTTAGGTTTAATAAGTTCGTTCTGTTTATCTACAACACATATGTACAGGGTTATTCATTATAAATTAACCACCCCTTATCATCGTTATTATTGCCTATAGAAAAAAAAGTTTTAAATAAAAGTTGTGTGGTTATGACTGAATTTTGTTAAAATACTATCAAAAGTACAGTAGCCTGTAAATTTCAGGGGATACAAAAAAATAATATTTTTTGTAAAATGGGATACCCTGTATATTATTAAATCTTTGGAATGATCTTTTTTTCATGATTTCAAAGATATACCATACCCTACCTTATACGGTTTTTGAGTTATTAAACGTCGAATATCTTATTTTGTATACATATAACAGTTATTATTTGGACTTTTTCTTCCTCACTGTAAACCATTTTGATTATTTCATTAAAGAAATGTCACTTATCAAACAAAATAGTTGTCATTTTCACATCTTTGTATTATTTGTATTTGTATTATTTTTTGGGGAGACTTACGTCTAGCAAGTCGGCCTTCATAGGCCTATTTTGCTAACCCCATGAACAAGGTCTAGGCATGCAGAGTACCAGGCTACCAGGTACCTTATCCTACTTAGAATTTTGCCGAGACTAAGGAGTTCCAACCCTAGCAAGGAATCTTGTACATGCTACACATCGTAGTAACATGGAAAATGGAACCCACGACTTTACATCACTTCCGAATGATGGCATTCTGTAGAGACTTTCATTTTTCATATCTTACTTTAATACTGTTAACGTTTCCATATTTACAGTAACTATAGGCCATTCAGTAAACACAAAAACATATTATTTTTTTTTAAGTTGGCATATACGTAAAATTTATCTGCTAGGGATTTTGTATTTTGTTTTGCAAAGGTTTCCATACCTCCATAAAGGTGACTTTGAATTTAAAAATGACAATTAATAAATATCATTAATTCAGTTTCAAAGTACGTACTATTCTGGAAATTCTTGCCTGAACTTTTATAAAATGTAATAAAAATACTTATTAATAAATGCTACACCAATAGTATCCAACACAGTATTTGTTTAACATCCTTAAAAGTAGTTATGACAGATGCTAATTACTTAAATGTCACACTCTTAACCTATTTTTTTAGTAACTTTTTGTAAGTACATTCCTAGACAAAAGATGCATTTTGGAAGTACACTCATGAACTTTTAGAAATCAAAGGCCACTTTGTGTTTTTATGTTTAGTGAACAGACTATAGTTTAACTAAGATATTCGACGTTTAATAACTCAAAAACGGTATAAAAGGTAGGGGTAACATATGGTATATTTTTGACATCAGAAAAAAAAAGATCATTCCAAAAATTTAATAATATACAGGGTATCCAGTTTAAAAAATAAATGTTTTTGTATCACCTGCAATCTGCACGCTACTGTACTTTTGATAGAATTATAAAAAAATTCAGTCATAACCACACAACTTTTATTGAAAACTTTTTTTCTATAGGCAATAATAACGATGATAAGGTGTGGGTAATAGAAGTTTTAAAGTAGACCAAAAATATTTTACCTTTATGAAACTTTTTTACATGTTGTATTAGATTGGAATATTTAACAAATGTTTTGTTGCATGCATTACATATTGCAGCACACTTCACAGTTTTTTTGGGTGCTAGCTCTTCCAGTTTACCTAAAACATTACGTTTGGTGGAAGTGTATTAATGAGACGTGTCCAGGTCTTACCTGGATGAAACTTCATGATATGTGCTCTTAAATTGCACCGCTTACTGAAATCTCTTTTACAAATATTACAATGTAGAGTGAGTGTTTTATCCATTTCTGAACAAATTTTTGTCAATCCGCAGTACCCACTCACGAAAAACAGAAAACGTTACGCTTAAACATACACATCTACAACCACAAAGATCGCTTTCACTTGTATGCGACACAGATCGCTTTTGCCGCGCGACGTTTTGCGCATGCGGAAGTCCCGAAGCCAAAGTGGAATCGGTGTCGCTAGCCGCCTGTGCACGCCGGCAGCCCACGGTGCAAACAATGCAGACATGCGCACAACAGACACGACGGTAAAAGAGCAGTGACAACTGATAGATTTATAGGTTAGAAAAGTTATTATATTTGTTATGCGCTCGTTCTCGTTAGTAGTTTTTCAATTGTAACAAAAATTGAAAGTTTAAATAATACAATTTACAAATGTGAGATGTGCGATTTTACCAATTCACAAACAGACCGTGCACATGCAAATGACAATGACATGACAATAATAGGTTATGTTATGTTCGTAAATTTCGATCAGTGTTGCCAACCGTATGATAATTATCATACACGTATGATAATTTCTTGCTTTGTATGATATAAAATAGTCATCCATAAATGTATGATAATTTTGCATAATATGAAATAATCACACCCAAATGTATGAATAATTTAGCATTTTATATTTTTATAATATAAAATCCGATTTTCCATTTTACCTTATTGGGTACTCAAAATCACTAGCACAGTTCTAGTGACTTTTGTTTCGTAAGGTTGATAGAAACGTAAACCAAACGTATTTATGTCTGTGTCGTGTGAATCACCAAATTTACGGCTGCGTCATGTGATGTATCAGTATCATGCTATCATTTGTCATCTGTCATTCTTCATGTTTTGGCGCCTGGACGGTGTGAATGTTTGTTTTGCTATTTGTTCACTTCAAAGCTATTTCAGTTTATAAATTGTAAGTCGTCTAATGTTTATACCTATTGATTTTTGTTGTGTACACGATATTTTTGCAGCACTTGCTAACGACATGGATGGGGACACCGACAGCATTGTTTCTGACAGTGAAAATGAATCTCGGACTCCGCCTAAAAAATCAAAAAATTGGAAGCAACAGGCGCACAAGCCGCGCGTTCAAAAATTTCGTCCAGAATGGCTGCAGAATCCGGATTTTAAATACTGGCTGTCGCCTGTTTCGAATAAAAACAATAAAGGCAAGTGTACGCTATGTGATGTAGAGTTTGTAGCTACTTTAACTGTAATAAGAAAGCATAAAGAGGGAAACAAACACCAAATAAATGAAAGGAATAAACCACAGTCCAGTTGTGTATTGATGCAACAGTTTGTAAAATCAAATGATGCATTGGCTTTGTCAGTCAAAGCTGCAGAAATAAAAATTTGTGCTTTCTTAGTGGAGCATAATATTTCATTTATGTCAATAGACCACCTTACGGAAATGCTTAAGAATTGCTTTCCGGATTCTAAGATTTGTCAAAGTGTGCATACAAAAAGAACAAAAGCGACAGCCTTAGTCACTGAAGTAATTGGAGGTTATGAAAAGGACAGACTTGTCGAAGTCCTTAAAAGTAAAAAGTTCAGTATTCTTGTAGACGAAACAACCGATATATCTGTTACCAAAACCATGTGCATTGTTGTTCGGTACTACAATACATTGCAAAAAAAGTATTAAGTCATTTTTTTGAACTTTGTGATGTTCATAAAAATGGAGAAACCAGTGGGGGTGCTGAGCACTTATTCAATATTATTCAAAAAGCCTTAACTGACAGAAATATTCCAATGGATAATGTAATCGGTATGGCTTCAGATGGTTGCAATGTTATGGTAGGTTGCAATAATTCAGTGGCAACAAGATTCATGGATGTTTGCCCAGGAATAAAAATCATGAAATGTATATGCCATTCAATACATATCTGTAGCAGTGAGGCTTGCAAAACATTACCGATGAATTGTGAAGACATGGCCAGAAATATTTACAATTTCTTTAAAGTAAGTAATTTATAATTCACATTTGCAGAAATTATTTATTTGTTTTTATAGAATAGCTCAAAGCGTCTGGCTGATTATGAACAATTTCAAGTTTTCACAGAAGTGGATATTCACAAATTGCTGCATCCATCGCAAACAAGATGGCTTTCATTGGGGCAAGTGGTTTGTAGGATTGTCGAACAATGGAATGCATTACAGCTTTTTTTTCAATGAAAAATGGCTACAAGAACGTCTCCTTGCTGCTGAGCAAATTTATAGATGCTTAAATGATCCCTTTATAAAACTGTATTTCTTGTTCCTTGAATGGATTTTACCAAAGATAAATTCATTGAATGAATTGTTTCAAAGTGAGAAAGTACTGATTACATCATTACACGAGACAGTCTGTAGATACTACACAGATCTATTGCTTTGTTTCATGAGTAGAAAATATGTATTGTCTACAGATCTTTTTGCAATTAACCCTGAAGATCGTTCTAATTTTTTGTGCAAAACTAACTTATATCTTGGAATAAATGTAATGCAGGCTATTAATGCTAAGGAAATTCAAGACAACAAAGATATGTTAAATTACTTTTATGAGAGATGCTTTGAATTTTTCAGTATACCTACTAGGTGTACAAATAAAAAAAAAGATATGACTTTAACAATTCTTTTTTGTCAAATTTGCATATTTTTGAACCAAAAAACAGTGTTTCACATTCGACCCGAGACAGGCATCCTACTCTATTAGACCTTTTAAATAAATTTGAGAGGTTTGCACCTAAGACAGAATGGCAAAATATAGATAATGACTGGCGAAATCTTCCTAACTATACGTTGCCTGATCATATAGATGTTTATGGTGAAGTAGACCATTTTTGGGGAAAGTTGCTAGAATTAGGCATTTTTGAGTCATTATCCACGTTTGTTTTAAATATTTTAAGCCTTCCACACTCTAATGCTCAGTGCGAAAGAGTGTTCAGTAAAATCAATCTAGTGAAAACTAAAACACGTAATCGCTTAGTTACTGACACGATCAGTGGTACACTGTTAGCAAGCCAAAATATAAAAGAAAATGGCACATGTACAAATTTTGAACCTCCCAAAAGTATGGTAAAAAAAGTAACCAAGGATATGTACAAATTCAATAAAAAGACCGATTCAAAGGCCATTGATAATGATAATCAGGATAATATTGATTTGTTCGAATTTGCCTTATAAATGTTTTGTTTTTTAAATAAAGTTTATTATTCTATTGCATTATTGTTTTTTATTAAAAATGTAGCATAATTTTGTGTAATGTATGATAATTTTGGCAACATAGGGGAATAATTTCCCCAGTTGGAGTTGGCAACACTGATTTCGATACTCAAAACAGCTGATAGATTTGTAGGTTAAACTGAACTAAACTGAACTAAAACCGTTCGTCGGATACCGAGCTAATTCTTTGTATGTAATAGCACTACTCTGAATTGCTGACGTCACAAACCTGAACTGAATTCTAATTCATGCAGGATAAACAAACAAACCTATTGTCAAGTAACCACATAACCCCAAACTGCGTCGAGTTTACTTGCTAGATAGCATGTTTTTAAGCACTCGCAGCGTCGCAGCTCCAGTGCATCTGATGAGATAATTGAACGGAGAATGTTTTTATCGTTGTCGTTTAAACAAACGGTAACAAATTTGCTATACGAAATCAAAGATATGATTCGGTTACCTACAAATAGGCGAGTGTGTAACTACGTAATAGTATATTACATACCGAGGTGGGAATAAGTGTTTCATTACTGTCGAGAGATTAGGTAGTTTACCGAGACGGGTAGCGTCGAGGTTAACTTTATCTCGAGACAGGGATGAAACTTTCCACCGTGGTATGTATACTACACTTCACCGCAAAATTAAGGGATCAGAAATAAAAGTGCAATAGTTTTTTTATCGTTGAAAATATTGTTATGAAGCTCATAGGCAATAAAGATAGCACTATTTATCGCTACATGTGCATATTTTAGGGAATTTCATAGCTTGAGATACCACAAAAATGCTGCTTGATAACAAATACTGCAGATATTGCATAAGTCTTGTAATTAAAGATTGTCTGTCAGGGTGTTCTAAACAATTGGTACAGTGATATAAATCAAAATAAATGGCAGCCAATGTCCATAGAAACTCTCTTTCGGAGGTAGATGTATCTAAAGTGCTCACACTGCTCGAGGAAGGCTATACTCAGAGAGAAGTATCTGCAAGGCTTTTAGGTGCCCAGTCAGTGATCTGCAGTGTCTCGGCGGTTTCGAATGACAGGTAATTATACCAAGGGACCTGGCCAAGGTCGTAAAAAGAAAACCACCATGCGTGAAGACCGGTATTTGGCCGTAACAGCGAGACGTGAAAGGTTCATCACTGCTCGATCACTGAAGAATGATCTCCAACGATCCACCGGAACAGTCATTAGCTGCGATACCGTATTGAGGAGACTACATGATGCTGGTATGAAGGCAAGACGTCCTGCAACCGGTTCAATTTTGACCCCTCTTCACCAGAGGCTACGTTTAACATTTGGTCATGATCGTTTGAACTGGGGAGATGAAGAATGGGCAGCAGTGTTGTTCACCAACGAGTCTAGATTTTCTGTAACCATCGATGATCGAAGTTATGTTATTTAATGTTTATTAATAGTCCGATCTTTATTGCGTATGAGTTTCATAACAATATTTTCAACGATAAAAAATATTGCACTTTTATTTCTGATCCCTTAATTTTGCGGTGAAGTGTATTTTATTTGCAATCATCTAATTTTAAAAATAACTACAATTGAATTCTGAATAATAGATATCTTGATGTAGCTAATATTTTTGTTACCATGAAAACAACCCACTCAATGTTTTGTTACCATGGAAACACCCCACTCTTCAGGTATGTAATATTTTTCGGGGTATGTAATAATTTCCTGGCTAGTTTCAAGTAATCATCTAGTTCCCAGCTGCTGTCATGTCATGAAATTGACACATTACAATGTGATTGCGAATAAAAATTATTTAATATTTAAAGCGAGTAAAAATATGTATTTGCTTGTTTTAAAGCATGATATGCAGAACCGCAATTTCTGCAAATGTTTACGAAATATGAAAATTGCTTTGATATGATGACACGTTGATTGTGCACATTTTTCGATATTTTGGGGTGATGGAGCATAAATGCTGGGCTTAAAAAATTTGCAGGTAGGTTTTCGTCAGAGGAAGAGATTGATACCGCAGTTCACGATTGTTTTGAAGGAGTTCGTAAAGAAGTTGATTGGCAACTTTTAAGCAGTAAGAGAACGGAATAGTCGTGTGTACTATTGCTGAAGGGAATTACTTTGAGCACATTTAAAATAAAACCCAAAAAAATATGAAACCGTTTTCGATAGGTAATTTAAATAAATTTAGCTTGACCTTCGTATTAACTAAATTAATCATAAAAATGTATACAAATATCAGATGTCATAACATAGCTAAATCTGTAAATTGTCCAGCAAATGAAAAATCTTTAAGGCAACATTTAACGAAGACGATTACGTTTTAAATCAATAAAATGATAAAATAAATGATGGTTTCTGTTATTTTTATATATTGATATGTATGAAGACATGGTCTGCAATATAACAAATTGTGTGATTATTATCGATTATTAATCATAGTTGTATTTAGTGCGAAGTTAAGGTTATATACAAAACGATAAGAATCAGTATAAGTAAATTGTGAAATTATAAACAAATTTATGTTATCATATAATATGCCCAGTAATAACAGTAGGTACTTACATAAAAGTATGAAGCAAAGGTAGGTAAATTACGATTCGATTTATTATAAGTATATGCACCGTTTACTACATATGTGATATTAAATACTAGTAACAATAGGTCATGTAGGGAATGTCTCAGTTTATAATTATTTCACACTGATTTTAAACTTTTAAATAACATAGTTCTTCCCCCTTTCAATGTTAATTGGTATTTTGCATAATTCAACAGATCATCCCAAGTGAAATTTTTATTCATAGACTGCAGTGCGAACATTTTAACTTACAAATTTTTCTTAGATATACAGAGTGATCCATTCGAAGAGAGATATTAATATGCACAAAAAACAGGAGTTTTACATTATCTAGTTGGCTTAGCCAAAGAATGGCCAAGATCGTGATATCAACAAATCCAAAGTTTTACGGATGTTCAAATAATTTACTAATTTACCAACACGTGGGCGGTGACCTAGTACAGCGGCACGACGCCGTAAGAGGCCACCCTACTTCGACATTGAACTATGCACATATGCAAAAATGCCTCTTAATGCAGCAATTAAACCAGCACCAGCACCTTTTTGTGAGATCTGACAATCTGACATGTATATGTATAGTTTTGATTTGTCAAGGTTTATAACGGAGCCTAGGAATTCTATTTGCGATTATAGCAGCAGACATTATTGAAATATAGGTTTGGCCCGAAGAAAAACTCTGCATATGTTTTTAAAAGGATCCATTTTGACAAATACCAACATTAAAGACGATAAAACCTTTCACATGCTGCTCCGTTTCTCTATTGAACGCAAAAGTGGCGCTGTTTTCAATTCTGAAAATTGCGCCAATAAGATGCCAATTTCTATAAGACAATATGTCTATGATGCATCAAGAGGGCTTTTCGGGCAGCGCAGCGCTGCAATAAAAAAATTGCTGCGCTATGAGGTGCTCCTAATGGAGACTATTATAAACTTAAAATGTGATTATATAATTTGGTTTTAACTAGTTAAGTAGGTATTGCACTAAGGACAAATTCAGTTTATAATAGCCAGAACTACAATTTAAAATAATTACGGTGTCAACCAGTCAACATGAAACCTAACCTCATTGCAAAATAATAACCAGAAGTTCCTATCAATCTAGTGAGAATGCTTGCAGTCATTGGTTTTTCTAGATTGCATTACCATATGAATTCTATTTGCGATTATAGCAGCAGGCATTATTGAACTATAGGTTTCGCCAGAAGAAAAACTCTGCATATGTCTTTAAAAGGATCTATTTTGACAAATACCAACATAAAAGACGATAAAACCTTTCACATGCTGCTCCGTTTCTCTATTGAACGCAAAAGTGGCGCTATTTTCACTTCTGAAAATTTCAGCAATAAGATGCCAATTTCTATAAGATAATATGTCTATGATGCATTAAGAGGGCAAATTCAGTTTATAATAGCCAGAACTACAATTTAAAATAATTGCGGTGTCAACCAGTCAACATGAAACCTAACCTCATTGCAAAATAATAACCAGAAGTTTCTATCAATCTAGTGAGAATGCTTGCAGTCATTGGTTTCCCTAAATTGCATTACCATATGCAAAAAAAATGAAGTGTGGTCACCACACGACTTTCTTTTAATGCTTGTAAAAATTTCAATTTGCGATTTATCATTAAGTATACCTACTAACAAAAAAACTTTTTTGACAAAAGTTATAGATCATCACGTAATATACAACAGATTTAAACATTTTTATTCCCATACGTTTTGGAGAAACTTTTGTGTTTGAACTAAATATAATTCAGATGGGTAAGCGCCAGGCTTGCATTAAGCAAGTCCTCGGTTCGAATCCCGCTGGGGTCGGAATTTTTCCGTATCCTTGGCGATTAGAATCGGGCTCAGCAAAACCATTCACAGTTGGGCATCAAATTAACTGTGCTCTACTCAGAACCACAGACCTAAGAGATAGAGTAACAAGGTCAACACATCACCAAGACACACAACTCACACAATGGTTGCTGCGCAAGCACCAAAAGCGCGCTCCAACTCTGTATCCCGAATCCGGGGCAAGTTGAGCATTGTACCGCCAGATGCCAGCGCATAAAGCACCAGCCTCTACACCGCAAGGTAAATGAGGTTACAGATTATACATACATACATACACTAAATATAATTACACAATTTATCATCTTGTTCTATGGAATTTAATGTTTAGAAAACAACTATAAAATTTTCTGGGAAAACAGAAATCCACAAATGTAAAATATCACTTCCGGTTACAGGATTTTAAGCAAAAATGATTGGGATATCCAAATTTATATTAAAAACAAAGATATAAATTTTGAGGCCCATCTATTAAACCATCTGGGGTGTAGACAGGTCACAGACAGACTGACAGACTCCCAAAACTACAGGCTTACAAACTGCCAGACAGACAACACTTCGAAAACCAGGAAGAAGGGACCGAGAAGACAGGAAAACTGATATTTCCTATGACCATCTAATACGTGACTAAAAAGCATATTAGCGTCATTGTAAGTATTATAGCTATTTATTTATCAAGTACATAATGTAGGATTTTATTGAACGAGTATTAAAGATGAATTCCGTTTTATTATTTGTAAATTTTTCAGTTAATAGGTATAATCTTCTTTCGTGATTTGAATAAAATGATATTTATTTTGAAAATAACTATAGGACATTGACAGGCGGCCGTTTTACTTTACTCTACGGACTAAAGTGGCACTTTATGGACGCTAAATAATACTATAATAAAGTGTTTATGGAACAGTCGAACATAATACATAAAGCATAGTTATGTTAAAACACTCAAAAAAATGTTTTGCCACCCATAATTATAGTAGCTCCTGCGCTGCTGCGTTTAGGTATCTATAGGGCATTCACTAAACACAAAAACATATAAATTTGTTTGAAGTTGGCATGTGCATGTAATTTTTCTACTAGGGATTCTGTATTTTGTTTTGCAAAGGTTTGCACGCCTGCATACTGGCAGATTTGAATTGAAAAATGTCATTTAAAATTTCTCATTGTCAGTGTCAAAGTAGATATTTTTCTAGAAATTCTAACCTAAAGTTTCATAAAATGTAATAAAGATACCCATTAGTAAACGCTACGTCAATAGTATCCAACGCAGTATTTGTATAATATCCTTAAAAGTAGTTAATTACAACATTTATGATAGATGGGTATTAAATGTCACACCCTTAACCTATTTGTTTTAGTAACTTTTTGTAAGTACATTCCTAGACAAAGGTGAATTTTGGAAGTACACTCATGAAATTTTGGTTATCAAAGGCCACTTTGTGTTTTTGTGTTTAGTGAACAGACTATATGCCCAATATAAATGAAAGAAAACACATTTACATTATATTTGATGAGGTTACAAACATCTTGTCATTTAGTACTTAAATTTATACATTCATTTCCACTTTCACGCTCCTTGTAGTTATTCAATATCTCCACTACGTTATTTATGAAATAACATAGAAACTAAAAAATTGGCTTTCAAATTTAAAAATCCAACAATAGTATGCCAAACACCTTTTCAATTTTACTTTGGTTTAAAAATTATAAGAAATTCTGTCTGAACTTATTAATTCGATCGTTTTCCTTTACTAATTGTTTTAGAAACACCAAGAATATTGTTACAAAACAGTATATAAATCTTACTTTCGGGAAACTGTCAGCATCTTTATTTATTTTTAACAGGTTTTTTTACCGACAAACATTATATGTAGGTACATAAAAAGTAATTTTACACACAGCCATACAATTTGTCGATATTCTTTCTATACGTTTTAAAAATAACCAAGTGCACCTGCGTGCCTTATCAACTATGTTAATTTTTAGTTTTTCCGTGTTTGCGCTTAGCAGCTGAGTGCAGATAAATATAGAATCGGAGGACACGGTGAGACGGTGACGCAACGGTTTGGTGTGAATTTGCGGGATGTTATATATAACATTAATTAAGAACGATTTTCCATACATACTTAAAGTATTGCAATGTAACTATGTTATACTATAAAATACACGAGAGAGGCAAAAAGCAAGGGATACACTGCAAATCTCCGAAACACAGGGGCGCAGGAACGGGGGGGGGGGGCGAGGGGGGCGATTGCCCCCTCATAGAATAGATCAGGGGGGCAAATAGAATAATTTGCCTCCCTGATATATTCTATGAGGTTTTTAAAAATTTGTACATACCTATGGTTTTCACATTAATCCATACATACGGGATGTTGTTCTATTGTATAAGGTGCAGAAATAAAACACGAAGAATTGGGTAAACACGTCTTGATTTTTAGGTCAACAGGGGAAATTCGATATACTCGTAGTCTATTTTTCTTTCATATGGAAATGTAAATGCCAAAATTCTAGGGAAATCATTGACAACAAGCATTGTCACTAGGCTGCATTGTCTTGGTACGGTTACGGCCAAATAAAAACGACCACCATTTTGACATTCTATGTCATTTTCATAAATTTTGGTAAATCAGGCTTTTACTTGACAGTACCTTGACAATTTGAATTCTTAATATGTCATTTTTAATTATTATGTTTCTTTGGTGATTTAATACCAATTCACAATAGAGTAAAGTACTGCACGGTTTTATTTGGCCGTGCCTGTACATAAACTTCTTATTATTTTTGTGGTGAGGGTAGGTTTCATGTCGAGAGGTTGGCACTTTATTATTTTAAATTGTAGCTTTGGTTATTATAAACTTGATATGATGTTATAATTTGGTTTGAACTAGTTAGGTAGGTATTGCACAAGGACAGTTTTTTAATAGCCAGAACTACAATTTAAAAATAACTACGGTGTCAACCAGTCAGCATAGAACCTAATCTCTCATTGCAAAAATAATAACCAGAAGTGTATGTACCAACACAATGCAATGTAGTGACAATGTTTGTTGTCAATGGTTTCCCTAGATTGCATTTCCATATGAAAAAATCTGTAAAGGGGGTTACACGGAACTTGCCTTGCTTGAATTACATCAATTTGTAAAGAAATGTGATTTACATCAATTTAAAAAAAAATGTAATCCGCTGGGATTCGAATTCCGCGCTCTCAGGCGAATATTTCGAGCCGAGTTTCTAGTCTGCCGCTTGGGTCCCTGCTTGCACAGTGAGCTACGGCCTTACTCGAATTGTGCGATTTTCTGCTGCGTTATAAAGACACCATACTATTCTGTCCCACTTGTGAAGTTTATCCTATATCTGTTAGGTCTCATTTTCGACAATGATAAAAGCCTGAGCTATGTTAATAATTATTACTTTTATCTATTTCTCAGCTAAAGCAAAAATATACAACATTTTATTTTTTTTAAGGTGCTCACCCTGTGTATATTTCTCTGAAATTTTCTCGGTTTTATGCCAGGTATACATATAATCTGCATGCAAAGTATCGTCTTAGCATTTTAGCTTAATTGCAGCTATTATAGTTATTTGCGTATCAAGTACATAATGTAGGACTTTATTGGACGAATTAATTTTATGGAGAGCGAGCGTAGCGTAGCGCTAAAGAAGACGAGTCAAATAAGGTCTGATTATGTAGGAGCTGCATGCAAAGCTTTACGTTCGACTGCACTGCAGAATATTTCCTTTTATCTACAATTATCATTTATATTAGACACATTAGAAAATTCAACTTTCTATTGAAACATTTGATAGTTTCGAAGTGTGGTACTTCTATGTTAATTATAATATCAAGAGTAACTATCTATTACCGTAAGGTATTAAAGATGAATTTCTTTTTATTATTTGTAAAGTTTTCAGTTAATCTAATCTTCTCTCCTGATTTGAATAAAATTACATTTATTTTGATAATAACATTGACAGGCGGCCGTTTTACTTTACTGTATGGGCTAAAGTGGCACTTTATGGACGAACATAAAGCTTAGTTATGTTAAAACATTCAAAAAAATGTTTTGCCCCCCCATAATTACAGTAGTTCCTGCGCCGCTGCCGAAACAATAAGGAAATAATCAACAATGAAGCTTACACACTGGAGCAATAAGAGAGAACGGGAGAACGAGGGAAAGCAATTGGAGAAGAGGCAGTAAGAAGGCACGAGACAAGCAAGAAAGAGGATTATATGGACAAACATCAGAAAATAAGAAAGCTCAGTGAAAGATCATCTCTAAACATGGGAGATGAATAAATAAGAAAACACATGAGACCAATCCCTTATACTGGAAGACGCACAAAAAACTAGTTAAAAAAATAGCATGACTGTCAATAAACTAGATGACCGCTAAGAAAATGGAAAGAATAAGAAAAATAAATCATCAGATACGCCTAAAACAGAAGGAGAATCGAAAATACAAAATGAAAAGAAAACACAATATCGAGAAAAAAACTATAGAAGTAAGAAATCCAAAAGAGCTAGACATGTATTAAAATTAGGAACATGGAACGTAATGACCATGCTAAAACCAGGAAAAATGAAAGAAATCTCAAATGAAAGAACTAGATATAACATAGATATAGCAGCACTGCAATAAATACGATGGGAAGGACAGGGTGAAATAAGCTCAGGAAACTACACAATGTTTTACAGTGGAGAAGAAAAGAAAGGAAGAAACGGTATCCTCTTTCTTCTAAATATTAAACTGAAAAATACCATACTTAAATTTAATGCAATAAGTGGCAGACTCTCGATGATCACGATAAAATCAAAATTAGCTAATATAACTATCATCAATGCATTATGCACCGACAGAAGATGCAGAAGAAAATGTAAAAGACCAATTTTATGAAAAACTGCTAGAAGTAAGCGAAGCAATGCAACCACATGACACGTTAATAACACTTAGGTGATCTTAATGCACAAATAGGACAGGAAGAATACATAGATGGAGTAGTAGGAAAAGAAACAATACACAAACAAACAAACAAACATGGACATAGACTAAGTAACTACGCCGAAGCAATGGACATGGCCATTAGTAGCACAAAATTTAAACACAGAAGGGAGCATAAAGTAACCTGGAAACACCCAGGAGGAGAACATGAAAGCCAAATAGATCATGTGCTGATAACAAAAAAACGGACAAAAAAGACATACAAGATGTGAGATATTACAGAGGAGCGAACGCAGACTCGGACCACTACTTGGTAATTGTGAAAATGAAACAGAAAGTAGCAATAGAAAAAAAACAGAAAATAACGAATAAGTGGAATATAAACAAATTTCAATCCGAAAAAGAAATCCAAGGATTACAGAAACAATTAAGCAGAAAAAAATTAGAAATTACACCCTCAATAGATCTAAATCAATAATGGGTAAACATAAGAAATACAATGATAAAAGCAGCTGAAGACACTATAGGAAGAAAGAAAAAACAAAAAAGAAAAGAAAAAAATAAACTAAGATTAAAATGGATACAATCAGGACTGCAAGGAGACCATAATCAATACACTAGATTACGGAAAGAAGCACCAAAAATATGCAAACAAAAGAAGAAGCAATGGCAGTGCAAAGCAGTGGAAGAAATGAAACACAGTAATGCAGCCAAGAATTCAAAAATATTTTAATAGAGAAATAAAGGAACAAGAGAGAGAACAAATGGAAAGAAAAGGCGCAAAACAGAAAAATATGGAGAGAAATAGTAGATAGAGCAAAATCCCACAAAGCATTATAACGTGAAAGTATAAGAAATTCGGAGGAAATATGAATACTAATCAACTCCAACTTAACAGGATTTTGAAAGTTCCTAAATAAAGGCCCAAACCCACATTGATTGTCGAGCTAATGATGATGATGATGTACAGTCGTGTGCAAATAAATCTGGGACAGTGTTTTTTTCACATGCAGATTCAGTTAAGAATTTGAAGAATATTTCAATGGATTTCCTCTTATCAGAGAGAGTTACCGGTTTCAGTAATTGTTAAAGTTTAATGTAACTCTTTCTGATAGCAGGAAATCCATGGAGATATTCTTCAATTCTTAACTGAATCTGCATGTGAAAAAAGCACTGTCCCAGATTTATTTGCACACGACTGTACCAATAATAAGACCAGTACTTTTCGACAGAATGCACTGCTAGATTGAAAGTTTAAAATGTAATTAATTGAGCGAGAATAATCAAGATGCCTAATAAAATGACACATTGCAAAAATTTAAATGCGTAGTTACGTCTGTACCATCGAATTTTGTTATCGCGTGCTACTCTATAATGAACGTGACACTATACCAAGCAAATCGAACCGTCGAGAGGCCCACATATAAAAATGGGTAAACGCACTTCTGGTTCATGCTTGGCCTTGGCGGCCGGATAATTTGGCGATAGATAAATACGCCGCATTGTTGATCACCTCAGAGCCCCGATTTGTATTTTTGATGATACATAGAGTAAAAAGTGTATAAATGAAATGCCATTGATAGTAATTAGTATTTATTTTCTTTTATAATACACCCAGAATGTTTTGCTGATTTTACAACTAGAATTTTATGGGCATTTCGCTCGAAGGGGACATAAACTGGGCATCGGTCCCTCCTGCTGCTCTCCACGTATTTCTGGACTGTGCAATTTGTAGAGATGTGCTGTTCTTTTAAAACCTGTTCTTTTATCACTGTTCCGCTCTCGGAGCAAGAGCAACCTGTTCCAAATCTTTAATACCGACTGCTCTTTTTCGGAACAGTAGTGGGATTCTGAAAACGCGATGTCGCGTCGATCGGATTGCGTCGCAGTTGCGACTTGCGAGTTGCGAGTTGCAAGCTGAAGTCGGACTCGCTGTTCAGTGTTCATCGAGAACGCGTTTTTGAAGTAAAATAACTTATCTGTTAACAGTAACCAAACATCAAACATCCACCAGCTACATAAAATTAACTTAACACTGACATAAACAAATAAACAATTACATGCGAAATGCGAACTATAACTGCATACTGTAAGGCACTGGCACATGCTGAAATTGCAAGGGAGAATTAAAAAAACAAATAAATATTATAAAATAAAACAGGTTCTAAAAGTATTTTATTTTGATATTTGATGCGACAATAACAGAATAGAGGCGGTTACTGCTGTGCTAAACGTCTACACGTTAAACATAAAACACAAGGCTGCGGTGTCGCCCTGTTGATCTTTTCCTCTTTTTATTCGCTGTAGCTCTCGTTTCCGCTCCTGTTCCGACTTCCGCGACAAGCACTTGCATTGGATTCGGCGATTGCGAGATGCGCACTGATGTTTAGATCACATATTGAGACTGTTCCGAAAATGAACAGGTATTTATCACTGTTCCGCAGGCGGAGCAAGAACAGGTTGTCACTGTTCCGGTAAAAGAACAGTTTTTAACATCTCTAGCAATTTGAAACCACTGTCTTATCTAGTATAGATACATGTATAAAAATACTACGTGCTCCTCAATCATGTAAAAATAACCGAAATAGTTTTTTCAAAAAGAATAGCATCTTGCGAATAAAATTCGTCCTCTGTATGATATTGAGAAATTTGAGGTTTCATTGAATCATTCATTTTCGGTTATTATGCTCGATTCTGTCAAAATATAAACTGAAATTACAAATGTTAATAAACTCAATTTCTCAGTTCGTACTGCTAACAAAATGCATATTTTTTCTGTAGTACCAACAATTAATTATTTTATCTAGTTTTTCCGATTTTCATGCTTATTGTGTAACACTACATTGTTAGCCCTTCTATTTCTTTAACAGCTTTACCTATCTTCTGTAACCTTCATAATAGCGCAATAACGTTCTATTGGTCGTAGTTCTGGGACGTTGTAGGGTGGATTTTTGTCACACTTTTACAATGTAAATCCGGAATACTCAAATTTAACGCAAAATTTTTATAACTTTAGTTACGTGCAATTAACGTCAAGCATTTTCAAATAAAAAATAAACTATTATACTGCCCAAAAAAAATCTATTTTGTAATTCAATTGATTTCTTATGTAGGTTTTAAAAATAAATGTCAACAACAGTTTACACATCTGTCAAACATGCGCGTATTCAACACTAACAACATTAAAACAGTTATTAATTTAGTTAAGAAAATGCGGCGTTTTCAATTACAAACGAGACAGCTGTTTTTGTGCACAAAAGAAGATAATCCCAATTGGACTTAGGGACAGTCTCGGAATTGACCAACATATCCAGCGAGAGTAAACGTCCCGCGATCCCGGAAAAAACATTTTATCTACTAGCAACATGATATTGTACATTTTCGTCATAGAAACAAAATATGAAAAGCTACTCATAACTCCCAAGGGACTTGTCAAATTATTTCTCCCTCAAACTCACGGTAACAATGCAACTACAATTAACATCTTAGCAACCATACAATGAGGCAATCCTTGATGTTACTTACATATTCTAATTTTAAATGTCATTATGACATTTTGAAATTTCATACTATTATTACGAATATGCTAGTAGATAAAATACTGTATGCACCACGGGAGATATTCATGTACTTTACCTTGGGTTGACTTACAGACCTCGGGCCAGAGCCCTCGGTCTGTAACACATGTCAACCTCAGGGAAAAAACATATTCATATCTCCCTTAGTGCATAAATATCTATTTTCACGTAAAGCGGAAATAATTCAATCCGAGCTAATATGAAGAAACTGGTAGTGCATTGCTTGTACCTCCCAGAGACCAACGTTCCCAAGGGGCGATCCCGCAGTTTTTGAGAATATAATTTGTTTTATTTCGAGCCAATCATCATCTCTTAAATTTAGGACATTGGCCAACAGGAACTTCTACCATGCTGACAATAGAGCGAATAGATCCACATGTGCCCCATATGGGAATTAATTAGCTGAAATGTGACAGAAAAAACGTATTGTATACATTGAGCTTACTCTTAAGGCCAAGATAATCTCTATATACCGTGCACTCATCATTCACAATATCGTGGATTCAATATACCTAATCTAGATGATCTGACCGGTTTGTTATTTATTACTAGACCTAAATATTTCACCCTGGCTACACAATCAATTTCTTTACCATTGATATTAACACCGGGAACTTGTACATCATTATTTATTTGTTTAAATAGCATACATTTAGTTTTGTCTATAATAATCAGGAATCACATTCACTACCTCCTCAACATTATCAAAACTATACAACAGTACAGTATCATCTGCAAATGTGTAATATCTAGCAACTAACCCTGCATTATTCAAGCTGAGAACATACAGAGAGTAGAAGAGAGGCCCCAGGACAAAGCCATGGGGAACCCTACAAATTCACTTACATTATGGTTTAATTTAACATATTGCCTTCTGGTTGCTAGGTATTATTGAATAATACTATGCATCTTACCTATGAATCCCATTCTCTCTAACTTATCAAGTAAAATATCAAAACTAATGTTTTTGTAGGTCTACAAATATAGGTATGACTATCTTTCCTAAATCTAGTTCAGTTGATATATTATTCACAAGGTCGATAGTTGCACTTTGAGTGCCACTATGTTCAATAAAGCCATACTGAAAGACAAGAGGTATATATATTTCAATAACGGAAGTCATCCTGTATTTGATCCACAGTCTCTAGTATTATTGAAAATATTGTAGTCACACTTATTGGTAGATAATTATTACAACCATATTTAAATATAGGTCTAATTCTATAAATTTTCAGTTGATCTGAAAAAATACCACCCTTAAAGCATTTATTGACTACATTTTTCAAGACAGTCTTAATATTCAGTATATCACAAACTGACACCTGGGGCAGATGTCTTTCTAGATTTATTTATAATATGTACTACTAATCTCTTGTTCATCAGAGGCAGTTAGATATATATATTTATCACATGAAATTTCTCTAAAGCTAAGGTTTTCGCGCTCATTTCTGTTTAAGTTACCTATCGTAGCATCTATATTTTGTATAATATTTTTCCCTACGCTTGAGAAGTGCCTACTCAGCGGATTTACTGTACTTAACTGAACACTGACCTCTCCGTTACCTACTATAAGTGTCACTATAAGTGTCCTTTTACCTTTTTTTTTTACTTAACTAAACGCAACAGGTTTTTTATTCAGTTCTACACGCTTTCCATTTATTTCTAAAGTATTGATGTTATTATTGTTGTTATTCTATTTTTCAACGTTTTTATAGTAACATGGTACGTGTCAATCAGATCATTATAGAACTACTAAGGCGATGTTTGACAATCCTAATTGTTTAACGAAAACAAAGGGCGGATTTTTTGCCCTCGCATTGAAGTGTTTTGTGCCCAATAATAGCAGGGCAGATGAAATATGTTTAAAATCGCAAATGAGTAGCAGATAGGTCGTCTGAATGCCGCTCTACTACGCAAGCGGCGAGACGCCACAAGAATCCTGTAGTTAATGTATCTCACATAAATTCAGTTCAAAGTAATCTGATCCAGTAGAAATGAAAGGAAAAGTAACATCAGTGAACTAAAATTATCTGGAAAACAATACTTCCACAATAAGATCCGAGACTCTGGGGGAATCGAGATTTTAACGTGGTACGTGTACGAAGACAGTATTTGGCAATCTTAATTGTTTAAACCAAAACAAGGAGCGGAAATAGTATATAACGTACCATGAACTGCAAGTGACACTTTTGAGGTCAAGACTAGAAAAGTTACTTACAGTTCGCGATTAGTACATTATTTTTTTGTAATACCTGTGAAAATCAAACACACGTAGTAAATAATGAGTTAAAATTGAATTATTCACAACGACCTGTCAAAATTTCGTTTTATATTTTAAGAAATTAAGGAATTAGCTTAAAACTGAATCAACCAAGGCGTAATAGATAAACAATTGAATCGGTGACTATTAAAAGGAACTAACTCCATAATCTCGACATCTTGAGATTTATAAGTATTGGTATATTTTCAAACCCAGTGGATCGAATGGTGATAAAAGGAACTAACTCCGATTTGATGTTACCTGGTCTAGGAATTTAAATCGAGTTGGTGGGAAAAGGAACTAAGAACCTAAAATGGCATACTACCAACACTGAAGAAAATAACTAAAATGTATGATACCATGAGTTTTGTAATTTTCAAAACTGTTTAAAACACTGAATAAATTTTTTCTTCTTGGTAATTTTTTTTTCAAACAGTTTTAATTTGGTATTAAAGGGAACTAACTCCATCGCCTTTTTTTCAAATTTTGAACTTATTATGGCCCTAACTAAACCAATTCTAAGTTTTAGCTGATCCTTGACTTAACAACATTGTACCAGGCAAACTAGATTTTCATAACAATTTTCAACAGGGTTGTGAGACAAACTTTTGTAGTTTGCCAAAAACTAACTTTTCTGGAGTTAGTTCGTTGCAACAATCACCGATTCAATTCTGAAAATGTTGGTACTTAATAGTCACTTACAGTTGAAGGTGGACTGTAAGTAAATATTATGGCCAGTAACCGTGGAAATTAGTAAATGAATCGTAAGTTCGACTTACTCTAACAAAATGTTGTTAATAATGATCAACTGTCCGTGCAGGTATTCCAAAAAATTGTTTTAGCAATACCTGTACTGTAAACGTGTCTCTATATTTGTCCTTTAACCTTATCTTTTCACTAAAGTCCCGCACTCTGATTTTTAAGCGACTTTATTTTATTTGATATTCCATTTTTCAAGGTTTTATATTCACTAAATTACAGTATTGTCCCTATTTTTTGAATGTTTTTATCAGCCTGTCCTTTTGCTTGATTAATTGTAATATTTCGCTATTGACCCACATATTATTCTAACGACATATTACAACTTTTATGTACTCTGCTTGGGATTTACAGATGTTAACGGTATCTGTTAGCTTTTGAAGAGACTATATACTATTATTTACTCTGACTAAATAGTTCTCTAGCCTTTACATGATTTACATTACACATTTCATGTCATTTGTAACTTTTTGTTTGTACAATCTAACCCTGTCCATTATATTAAAAACAAGCCTGTTATGATCAGACAGTGCGTTTGGCTCTAATTTTATTTCTAAACAATTTACACTTTTTGTGTTCAACCAATACATAGTCTATAAGAGTTTAGGATTCAGGGGTCACTCGAGTGACCTCTACGCTTATATTATTTTTTATAACATAATTATTCAACATTATGAGATTCTTGAAATTGTGGACATTAACGATGCTTTAGATATAATAATTTAAGGTTAAAGACCCCTACTATCACATCACATTTTATTTACTATGGTATTTTCCGACTTTTGGAAAATCGTAACGATTTGTGTAAACACTATTAAAAACCTAACATTTTATGTAATATACTAGCTGACCCGGCAAACATTGTTCTGCCCAAAAATAATTTGTTTTTGTACACACATCTTCTGAATATAAGTACGTTAAATCGCACCATACATACACATTTTCGTTAATATCTTGACTCCAGCGCCACCTACCGGGTTCGTTTTTTGCATAATCATTTATTTCTACGTAACCAACGTATATTCTGAATATCAGCTAAATCGCACTATAAATACACATTTTCGTAAATATCTTGACCCTAGCGCCACCTATCGGCTCCATTTTTTGTAAAAACATTTATTTCTACGTAGCCAACATATATTCCGAATATGAGCTAAATCGGACCATAAATACACATTTTCGTAAATATCTTGACTTCAGCGCCACCTACCGGGTTCGTTTTTTGCATAATCATTTCTTTCTACGTAACCAACGTATATTCTGAATATCAGCTAAATCGCACTATAAATACACATTTTCGTAAATATCTTGAATGTAGCGCCACCTATCGGGTCCATTTTTTGTAAAAGCATTTATTTCTACGTAGCCAACATATATTCCGAATATCAGCTAAATCGCACTATAAATACACATTTTCGTAAATATCTTGACTCTAGAGCCACCTATCGGGTCCATTTTTTGTAAAAACATTTATTTCTACGTAGCCAACATATCTTCCGAATATGAGCTAAATCGGACCATAAATACACATTTTCGTAAATATCTTGACTTCAGCGCCACCTACCGGGTTTATTTCTTGTATAAAGATATCTTTCTACGTAACCAACATATATTCCGAATATGAGCTAAATCTGACCATAAATACAAATTATCGAAATATCTCGACCCCAGCGCCACCTGTTGTAAAATGGTTGTTCATAAGCCTTCGGGGGTGTGCTCACAACAACTCACCAAAGTTTCGTCGCAATCGGATGAATGGTATTGGAATGCATGCGGGACAAAGAAACATTCATTTATATAGAGGGTGTAACATAAATGTGGGCCGCTACTTCAGGAGCGTATTCTAGTCATCAAAATGATGATAAAAGTTGAATAAACATATGTCCAAAAATCTGGTGTGATACACTCCCACAACTTCCTTTTACAGTGATCTTATAATTAGTCAAAAATTTTCAAAAATTACAAATTCTACAAAAACGGTTCAAAAATGTAATAATATACCGGGTGTTCTATTTAAAATAGGAGTTAATAAAAAAATAGAAAAGAAAACAAAAGAAATCCACTTTAGAAGTATTCAACTGGAAAATCACCTATCTCACATCAATACACATTAAAAAAGTAAAAAAAATGCAAAGTTTGAAAAAAATCGTTAAAGCCGCGATTTCCTTCAAAAGCTTGCTGTCTCATCTACATATTACACAAAACTTATAAATGAAGTTTCAACGCCATACCTCTTTTCGTTTTGGAGATATTCACAGCCAGACACACAGACAGACAGACAGACACCCAGACAGACAGACCAATGAAAAAAATATGTTTTTTGGGATCAGGGGACTCTAAAACGTGAAGATCTGGTGAGAACTCAATTTCGAATTTTTGGGGTGAATCCAATACTTCCTTTATTGTAAAAGGAAGTAAAAATGAGTCGTTTTCCTGTTACAGTAATTTTTGTGTTGAAACTTCAGATTATTTACGAAGAATTATTATTTTATTTTCAGCCATAATGAAATAAAAGAATTAATTATCCATGGAGACATGACACGAAGCTGATATCAGTTACCATTTGAAGAAAGTTAAAATGTATCTAGTGGCCTTCCATCAAATAAACAAGATTGAAGTTGTTTTTCACGGCAAAATGTTATAAAGAAAAATTGCTGCAAATAGTGCCCTTATGGCACAAAAAAAGTGCCATCGCTTAATTCCGCTTTTGAAAAAAAAAATCGTGTCTACCCACTACCTACGGGCAAGTCCGGCGGGTGAATATATCAGTTTGCTGGACATATCTACCCGTAGAAACGGGTAGATATTTCCGCAAAACTGATATATTCACCCACCGGGTTGGGTTTTAGTGCGGCGGGTGAATATATCAGTTTTCTGGACATATCTACCCGTACTAAAAAATCTCGTCTAACCACTTCGTACGGGTAGATAATTCCGTAAAACTGATCTATTCACCCACCGGTTTGGGGTTTAGTGCGGCGGGTGAATATATCAGTTTGCTGGACATATCTACCCGTAGAAACGGGTAGATATTTCCACAAAACTGATATATTCACCCACCGGACTTGCCCGTAGGTACTGGGTCGACACAATTTTTTTTTCAAAATCGAAATTAAGCGATGGCAATTTTTTTGTGCCATAAGGGCACTATTTGCAGCAACTTTTCTTTATAACATTTTGTCGTGAAAAAAAAACTTCGGTCTCTTGTGCCAGAAAAAATGGAGCATGCTACTATCTAATAATGCACCTACGTTTTTTTTAGCGTAAAAGATTGAAGTTGTTTTCTCACGGCAAAATGTTATAAAGAAAAGTTGCTGCAAATAGTGCCCTTATGGCACAAAAAAAGTGCCATCGCTTAATTCCGCTTTTGAAAAAAAAATCGTGTCTACCCACTACCTACGGGCAAGTCCGGCGGGTGAATTGTGAATATATCAGTTTGCTGGACATATCTACCCGTAGAAACGGGTAGATATTTCCGCAAAACTGATATATTCACCCACCGGGTTGGGTTTTAGTGCGGCGGGTGAATATATCAGTTTTCTGGACATATCTACCCGTACTAAAAAATCTCGTCTAACCACTTCGTACGGGTAGATAATTCCGTAAAACTGATCTATTCACCCACCGGTTTGGGGTTTAGTGCGGCGGGTGAATATATCAGTTTGCTGGACATATCTACCCGTAGAAACGGGTAGATATTTCCACAAAACTGATATATTCACCCACCGGACTTGCCCGTAGGTACTGGGTCGACACAATTTTTTTTTTCAAAATCGAAATTAAGCGATGGCAATTTTTTTGTGCCATAAGGGCACTATTTGCAGCAACTTTTCTTTATAACATTTTGTCGTGAAAAAAAACTTCGGTCTCTTGTGCCAGAAAAAATGGAGCATGCTACTATCTAATGCACCTATATTTTTTTTAGCGTAAAAGATTGAAGTTGTTTTCTCACGGCAAAATGTTATAAAGAAAAGTTGCTGCAAATAGTGCCCTTATGGCACAAAAAAATTGCCATCGCTTAATTCCGCTTTTGAAAAAAAAATCGTGTCTACCCACTACCTACGGGCAAGTCCGGCGGGTGAATATATCAGTTTGCTGGACATATCTACCCGTAGAAACGGGTAGATATTTCCACAAAACTGATATATTCACCCACCGGACTTGCCCTCCGAATATGAGCTAAATCGGACCATAAATACACATTTTCGTAAATATTTTGACTCCAGCGCCACCTACCGGGTTGATTTTTTGTATAAACATTTCTTTCCGCGTAACCAACATACAATCCGAATATGAGCTAAATCGGACCATAAATACACATTTTCGTAAATAACTTGACTCCAGCGCCACCTACCAGCTTCATTTTTTGTATAAACATTTCTCTCTACGTAAGGAAGGTATATTCCGAATATAAGCTAAATCGGTCCAAAAATACACATTTTCGTAAATATTTTGACTCCAGCGCCACCTACCGGGTTGATTTTTTGTATAAACATTTCTTTCCACGTAACCAACATATATTCCGAATATGAGTTAAATCGGAACATAAATACAAATTATCGAAATATCTCGACCCCAGCGCCACCTGTTGTAAAATGGTTGTTCATAAGCCTTCGGGGGTGTGCTCACAATAACTCACCAAAGTTTCGTCGCAATCGGATGAATGGTATTAGAATGCATGCGGTGAAGTAAAATCAGCAAGTAATAATCCATTTGACAAGATATTTACATTTTTCACATGTTAATTTCTATAAGACCAATACTGCTCAATTGCTCTACTAAATTTATCTGGCATTAGTTTGTGACGTCTTTATCCTTCCACACCAGCAAACAAGCAAACATACAGCAAGTATGTAAAATAAAGTGGCATATTCATATAATGTACACAATTCTTATCCAAATTGCAATAAACATTAATATTGAATGCTTTTCTTATGCATTAGTTCTCATTTTCGTTTCTGTCGTCAATTGTCAAATCATTTCCAATTCTTTATCTTTAATTTAAACAGAGATCCGGCAACAATGTACTTATTCAGAAAATATAACCTTAAACTGAAAACAACCTAACCTAACACAAAAAGTGTCAATTTCCATTAGGGAGTTTAGTTGCCACAGAGGTACTGCCAACAAAATTACTAGATGGTCATAGCCTCACCTGATCCAAAAAGATCATGAAAGGCATATATGTTTATATCAACTTTTACTTCCTTTTACTACTATAAAGGAAGTATTGGATTCACCCCAAAAATTCGAAATTGAGTTTTCAACAGATCTTCACGTTTTAGAGTCCCCTGATCCCAAAAAACATATTTTTTTTCATTGGTCTGTCTGTCTGTCTGTCTGTCTGTGTGTCTGTGTGTCTGTGTGTCTGTCTGTGAACAGAATATCTCAAAAACGAAAAGAGGTATGGCATTGAAACTTCATATATAAGTTTTGTGTACTATGTAGATGAGACAGCAAGCTTTTGAAGAAAATCGCATAACCGGAAGTAGGTGTTTACTCTTGTGATTTTTCAGTTTTTTTCGATTTTTTCAAAAACGGCTCTAACGATTTTTTTTTAATTTTACATTTTTCTTACATTTTTAATGTGTATTGATGTGAGATAGGTGATTTTCCAGTTGAATACTTCTAAAGTGGGTTTCTTTTGTTTTTTTTTCTATTTTTTTTATTAACTCCTATTTTAAATAAAACACCCGGTATATTATTACATTTTTGAATTCACCTTAAAATTTTAGAGAAAATTTGTCTCTTCAACTAACACTCGATTTTGTACCGTTTTTGTAGAATTTGTAATTTTTGAAAATTTTTTAACAAATGGTTAAAAATTAAAAATGAAATTTTTGACTAATTATAAGATCACTGTAAAAGGAAGTTGTGTGAGTGTATCACACCAGATTTTTTTAATCATTTTGATGAGTAGAATACGCTCCTGAAGTAGCGGCCCACATTTTTGTTACACCCTGTATATACAGTGTGTCTACTTAAGTTGGAATCATATGGAAACAAAATTATTATTGGTTTTATGAAAAAAGGTATTCCTGATAAAAAGTTCTGCATGGTCCAAAACTTAAAATGCAACCGTCAGATATACATTTTTTCAAGCCATATACGAGGTTTGTCAAAAAATATGAATTTTGCTCAAGCGTAACGTACGTTTATTTTTGACAAAATCGAAAATTTTCATTGACAAAAGTTGATTATAATTGAAAACTACATTCAAATATGCAATTACACCGATCTATCATGAAAAATTAGATTTTATTATTTTTTTACTAAATTTTCTACACATTGATTCTAAATATTTGAAAACGTTATAAATTACGTTTAGTTTTGAAACATTATCTTTCTTATCTACTATAAACATAAACATTTTCGATTTTGTCAAAAATAAACGTACTTTACTCTTGAGCAAAATTCATATTTTTTGACAAACCTCGGATACGGCTTGAAAAAATTGATATCTGACGGTTGCATTTTAAGTTTTGGACCATGCAGAACTTTTTATCAAGAATACCTTTTTTCATAAAACCAATAATAAAAAAATTTTCCACATGATTCCAACTTAAGTAGACACACTGTATATATAGATATAGAGATTTCAATAACCACACTTGGATGAAGACTGTAATTATAATTAGCATCGTAATGGAATGCACCAACATTTAAATCAGCGTGCATTGTTCGTCTGGATCGAGCAGTGCGTACTCGAGCGGTTTCAAGTCTTGCTTCCCGTTGCTCATCTGTATCTGAAACTCGTATGCCCTTTTCTTTTGTGCTTGAAGTGTAGATCGACCAATCGCTTGTCGTTTGGGTGGCATAATTGATTTGACAGCGAAAGTAATGCTTTGTGACAACTATTACAAATTCACTGTGAAAAAGCAAAGAAAATGCATGTGATATCTATTATTATCTAATGCCGACCGGCAATTGGAATTATACAATCAACACCACTTGTTATGTCACACACGAACCGAAATGTCGCTGTTTGTATTCGATTCGATTCAATTCTATACTCCTACACCGAAAACAATGGTTGTCCTAATTCAGAAACCTTCTCCGGTATGTGCACAATAACTCGCCAAAGTTTCATCGCAATCGGATGAATGACATAAGAACGCATACGGTACAAACAAAATCAACATTCATTTTTATAGATATAGCTAGAAGATGATACTTGTATGTCGATCTTCCTTTGGATAATTTGTTTCTTTTCAGTAGTGTAAAATGGACTAGCTTAACAAATGAATTCAAAACACCAAACATAAAGAGTGGATTTTAAGCAAAAGAGATTATGTCAAAATTGGGGGCAGTAAGACCCAGCCCGTCAAAAGGTGTGATTCTCAAACCACCCGTAACTGGAGGGTTAATGCAGTTCAACTCGAATTTTATGGGCATGTCGATCGAACGGGACATAAACTGGACATGGGCCTCTCCTGCTACTCTCCACGTACATCTGGCCTGTACAATTTGAAACGAGTGTCTTATCTAGTATAGCTACATATATAAAAATACTACGTGCTCCTCAGTCATGTAAAAATCAACCGAAATAATTTTTTCAAAAAGAATAGCATCTTGCGAATAAAATTCGTCCTCTGTATGATATTGTGAAACTTGAGGCTTCATTAATTCAGTCAAAGCTGTATATGTTATATCATTAAGTACATTTTCACATCACTGCCAACATAAATTAAATTTTTAAAACATCCACAGCCCTCTAGAGAGTACATGTAATTTACTTCCGTCTTTCTCCTTTTTTTCGTGACTTTTATATCTTGGGTCAATAATGGTTGGATTTTTATCTTCAAACCTAATTTTTTGTGTTTATAGAATTTAGGAGTTTAAATTGACATTTTAAAGACGTTATTTGTTATGCTTTTAAATAAAGCAACTTAAAAGAGGCTAAACTATATTTATCCGCAAACGTCACAAAAGTGACAACTTATTTGTCTTTATTGACAAGGTAAAAGTGTCACTTTATCTGCCTAAGCACACAAAATGATTGCTCTCTTTCTTTCTTTCTATGTTTGTTCGCCATCTCCTCCGAAGATACTGGACCGATTAAATTGTATGATGGATTAAAATTTTGCTAATTTTTAGAATTAGTTCGTAGGCCGGTTTTTATTTTCAAAAAAGTACGAAAAAGTTTTAATTTAAATAAACCTTTAAGCAGCGGATCGGAGCATCTGTCGCCGTGGGTTATGGTGTGACAGCTGCTTTGGCCGTGTGCTATTAGCACGGTTGATTCAGTATGTTCATATATCATTACAGTTGCGCGTTATCTGAACAACAGAGGTTGGCGCAGGGGTACAGTGCTCGCCTGAAATTTACCTGAATACGTTTGCGGATAAAATAGTATATGTTATTCGGAGTAAAGATGACTTTATGTGGCTTAGCTGAATTATTTGCCTCACTAACGTTCGGCTAAATAAACTTCAGCTTCGCCACATAAAGTATCACTTTTACTCCTAATAACATAATCTACTATTTTCTGTTTTAACTCGCCAATAATATAATAAATGGTAGAATTCAGCGATAGGAAATAAGATATCAGACGAAAGTTCATTACAACAGGTTTTCAAAATTTAAGATATCTAGGGTGTTCCGTTTAAAATCCAAAATTATCGAATTTGCAAATTGTGAGCACTCTGTGTAGCATTAATGCTCAGAGGAACTATTTCTCACTCGTAAGGCAATTCACAAATAACATACTTTTTGGTAACGTTGAGTATTTTTGAATAAAATCGCTATTATGTCCAAAACCATTAATTTGAGACCTACACAACTTTATGTGGTATGATCAAAAATGATTTTCATCTTATATGGCCATGGAATAGTTTCTAATTTATGAATGCAACTATAAACCACTTAAAAATAAAATGTCAAGTTTGACATTTAAGTATACACGTAGTAGCATTCATAAATTAGGAACTAGGTACATATACCATAGCCATACTAGATGAAAATTATTTTTGATCATACTTTATTATACCAAACTATAGGGCATTCTATTTAAAAAAGAGAGAGTAAGTTTGGTACGCCACACTTTTGTGAGCCACCTTGTACAATAAAAACATTTTACTAATGTGCATCATTTTAGTATCTACAACTTTTATCTAGACAAATGTTATGTAACTCTCATACTTTTAGAACAATCTTCCAGCCCCGCATCGTTGCCGGGCCCTGTATATACAGGGTGTAACTGAAATGCCTGTCCATATTGTAGTGACTGAATTTACGCCACAAATAGACAAAAAAGGTTCATATAAACATAAGTTCAATTCCCAACCTTTGCAGAGATATTAGAGAGGATTTTTGTTGTTTCACTGAAAATTCAGAATAAATCTCCAAATGAAACTTGACAAACCTTTACTACCTACCGGTAGACTTATTTGTGATTTTCTTTGTACGGGTTTAAGGGGTTAAGTAAAACAGGCTTCCCAATAAATGTCTTATCTACTTTCTTGTTGGTTCAAAATCTCGAATAAATACATTATGCGGGTTGCTATATTTAGTCTTTTAAAACCAAACGTAAACACTATATGAACTTGATACCAAAGAGCATATATGCTCTTTGTTGATACGTAAAAGCTGACCTCACTTGCGCGCGAAGTTTGCAGGACGCGATAAAATGTATCTACGTGTGTAAACATTTGCTTTAAAAATAACGTATTCTGTTTTAGCGTTCTCCTTGTGTCCTTGTTCGAAGTGAACAAAACAGTTGTGGGTGTTGTTACAGACAAGTGCAGAAGTGTTAACTACTGGATAATCATTTTTATTAGCAACAAGAAGGAATGTAAGTGCAATTGTTTTTTATTTAATAAACCTCGTGGTTCACAATGTTAGTGCGTTACATGTTTGTGTGTTCTTTATTGACGTTGAAACATTTTTTTTTATATTTTGCGTTTAGAATAACTCCATTATACGCCCAGTCGGTCTTATTTTGTTCATGCATTCCTTGTGGTGTGAGTTGATGTATCTACTGATTAGTGTATTAACAATAATTTCTAAATTAGCATTATTTTGGAGATTTACATGCCAAATTGCTGATAGAAATTATTATTAATTATTCATGAGCACCGAGTACGCAGCTACTCGTTGCAGTCCTAGTTCAGGGTTATCATCATCGTTTAAGTTGTTCCTAAACCATTCAGAATAGATTTGACGTGCAATAAAATCTCGTAGGAAAATTTGGTGATTCATATGAATTTTATAAGGAAAAAGCTTTAAATCTTTTTTTAACATTGTACTTATGGCAATTTCCATAAGATAAATTAATTTGTTGGCTTAATCTTCTTACTGAAGTTGAAGGATTAGTCTCAATAATGTTTTGTGCATTATCAATAACCTCTTGCGTTCTTCGGATTGGATGTCCAGACCACGGTTTTCTTGCTACACTACCTGTTTGTCTAAAATTTCTGATTAGTCTATGAATGATTTCATATATCACTTGAGAAGAATGCATTTCGAATTCAGCCGGAAAACGCTCTATAAATTAATTGCAACATTCTTGTTTAGAATATTCCCATACGCCGTCATCAGTTTTATGTCCATTACGAAAATATACTTCTAACAAGAACGACAGTTTTGATATGTCTCTGAAGTTTATTTATTTCTATTCGTATTTATTTATTTATTTATTCAATTTATTTAATTTATTTATTCAATTTATTCATTCATTCATTCATTCATTGACCGATAACTACAAGCATGTATGGAGGTTTAAAATAAATAATTAATAAAATCAAATAATTTTTCTAAACTATTCCTTGACATGCTTAATTTTAATTCTTTATTGTACTAATTCTTTGTTGTATATATATATTTAAACTTTCTTTTTGAGTTTTGTGTTACCTTTTAAATCCATAATTATAATACAATTGAGATTTGCAAATTTTGAATTAAGATTTTATTTTAACAGCACCATCATCTACTTGGGGAGTACCACCGATCATTGCAAGAAATGAGCAGCAGTTAACTCTCAAAATTTTGAAATGCGTGCCACTCGGTCAGTTTACTGGAAATGAAATCTATGATGATGATTTTGGATGCTACATTGTTCAACTACCTAGTAAAATTGACAGACTGTAATTATGCATCTTCTGAGACATCGTTATGACGTTATCCCATTCAACTGGTAAGTGTTTACAGTTGTATAACTAGTTTTATGATTTTTGTTTTTTTTTATAGTCGGTGGCAGGTGGCACTAGAAATGTTGCATGATTTATATATCAACTGACATCAATCAATATACGTTTCAAAGCAAAGCAAATATGTAATTGAAATAAACATTATGGAAAAAAGACCATTTCAAAGTGTATCATTGGTTGCTGTCTAAAATTTAGATAAGTCGCTGAAATTATATTTAGTTTCTAATGGCACAAACTGGACTATGTCATTCCTGAATGCTTAAATTTCAAACAAGTCGGACTAAACCGATAAAAAATTGTGTTAATTGTTGTAATTTTGCACACTTACACCGGGTCTTTCCATTTAAATTGCAGAAACTCTCGAGTTTGATACATTATTGAAAAGTGTTGTGGGTTTTATGAACTATTTTTTTAGAGATGCTTGGTTTTTTAATGTTTTTTTATTTTTGAAAGTTTGCATCCATAACATCAAATTATTTTTAGGAATTTGCTTCAGAATTGGCATTTAAACTTATGAATTGCTCAAAATATTTGTAAAGCATTATTTACTTTATCGTAAATATGGAGGAAACGGTCGTTTTTCTAAAATTATATTTTTTCTACGATCCTGTCAAAATGACCACTTTTTGCACAGTTTCTAGTGTCAAAAGCGACGTTTGTAGCACTCTTAATATTAGCGCCCGAAATACGTGTTTTTTGCACGTTGCCATTGGTGGCGTGTTTTCGCTTTGCCGTAAGTTTGAATGCCAACATAACCCAGAATATCTAACACAATGTGACCGAACTAAGTTTTTATATTGCTGTTCGATCGTAGAAAAAATAGCATCACTAGCGACGTTAAAAGCACTCTGCTTTGCGTCGTGCTCTTAAACTCATCGCACGTGCTTTAAAGGCGTCCTTATACACTAGTAATAAAATAGCATAATATACCTACTATTTTTCACTATCTTCTTTGCAAGTGATCCTTATACTATCAGATTTAAGGGATGTAGGAAACATCTACAAAAATTGTTACGGTTTCCATAACAATGTACTTACTTTCCTAGAGAAATAAATTATTTACATCCCGCATTTATTACAACTTGACAGGATGCCATGTCTGCCATTTGGTTAACTCGAAGAAAACCATTATCCCTCGTACTATTATCCATTTTTAATCAGAATTTATTCACAACGCTCACAAAACAGCACTCGCAATCGTATTTACGCCGTGCGGTTTTTTTGGTTCGGTGAGATTGCTAACTCGCTACGCTTAAGCAAACTCTCACCTCACCAAAAAACATCACTTTCATCTCTTGTTGTAAAATATACTAATTTTCACCTATGGATTTAAAAAAATATGCCTTTTTTTCATTCCTTTGTTTCCTTAAAATAAAATCAAGTGTATTTTATACATTTTTGATATTCTTAATAATTATTGACCAACTGAATTCAAAATTGTCTTTGCACAGTATCTGTTCATCTCAGAAATCAAGTATTGAAACACATTCATAAGCCAAACAATACACACTTACTTTTCACTAATCTTCTCGATTTTTAGAGTTTCTGTTGTTGAGGTGAAATCACTTTGTATCTTGCGGGTGTTTTGTTGTTCAGAATAAGATTTTTTTTAATGAAACATCGGGTCTGCGTTGTAGTCTTTAATTAGTTGAAAGGGGTCTTAATAAGTTCAATAAACATTTCAAAGGGGCCTTAACGAGTTCAAAAACGTTATATTTAATTTGCAGATCCTGCATCAAATGCTATCGCCAAAGAAAAAAAGATGAGACTACTCAAAAAGAAGTGACTGCCAAGGATACCAAGCGAAAAAGCCATAAGTATTTATTTTGCGGCAAGTTAAGTGCAACTTTGTCTCGCCATATCATCCTGATGCATGGCAATGGACCACGCGTTACACTCCCACAAGAAAAACATCCATTGTTGTTGATAAAGGTACACACCCCATAATTGAATACACCTGTGCAAAAAGGAGGCAGCTCCATTTTTACAAAATTTTCAGGGGAGCAATGTGAAAGTAAATTCTGAATTTAGAAGATATTTTTCATTTTCACATCAAAGTTGGTCTTATATCTTTCAATTTCCCGGAAATTACACTTTTTTTGTCCCATACCTAAATAATATTTCAGAAAAAGAAATTGGAGCTACCTCTTTTTTGCTCCGGATAACCATATTTGGTAGTACAAAAAATAACATCTAAAAACGTCGGTAAAAAACTATTTGTATTTATTCATTAAATATACATAATTGATTTCGGAGGGTTCCACAGCCATTGTCGTTAAGTAACAAAGTATATATTGTTATAACCACTATTACGTTAAACTTGCATCAGCATCCGGAATATTTAATATGCTTAGCTTTTAATTATTCCGTTCTTGTCCCTCACACTTAAGCTTCTCGTAGAACCACATACACTCTAGTGAAACATACTTTCTTGCAAGTTTTTGTACTCGAAGCGGTAAAAACCAGAACTATTTCGGTGCAAAAAGGGGGTAGCTCCGGAGCTGCCTCCTTTTTGGGCCAAATCAGTATTGGGTTTTAAGAATATTTTCTATCTTATCCTCGTATAAAACATCGGAGCTGCATCCTTTTTGTACCAATCGAACCCATTTTTTTCACTTTACTAATGTCATTAAAAACCCTAAAACGTATAAAATGTGGAGCTGTCTCCTTTTTGCACCGTCTTCACACTGTCTTCAATTGTTCTACAATAATTGCTCAGCTCTATCTTCAGTGTGCAGTTTATTTTAAGCATTGTTATATTTTCTTCATAGTAATTCGTAACTGCTTTACATTGATTACACTTGCATGTAAATTTTGTACTTCTACTGTGCGTTTTTTAAAAAAATTATATATATTCTGAAATGTTCCAGATTCGAATGTTGACGGTGGTTGTTCAATTTTGAAGACCCCTGAGAGTGAAAACTTCAGGACAGGTATTACGAGTGACTCTTCACCAAGTCCATCAGCCTCCGAAATTAGAATGCAAATGAAAAAGCGTCCTTGCAGTGTCACTGATTGCAGAAAAGATTGATGCCATTGGTCAAAACAAGAGGATGCTAAATTGTTGAAGCACTTTAAACACCTACTAATACAAGGAGACAAACCTTCTAAAGCAGCACTACAAAATGTTCTTAAGGCAAATAAGAATGTCTTCGTTGGCAGAACATACCAAAAAACTTATGCGCATTTAGTGTACTTTATTCGAAAAATACCTTAAAACTAACAAATCTAAAGTCTCTTAAACCTGAGCATAATCTCTTACATTTAAGATGCATATTTATTTATTTATTTAGAAACTGCAATTTTGCTCATAAATTTTTGGTGTATAGCATGTCTGCCTTTTGTATTATTCACATCTGTGGTTGTAGTAGTAAGTGCTTACTGTTAAGTAATTAGACGGAGGGCCTGCTACAAATATAGTTGCGTCATTTTATTAAGAAAATATTCCTTGCAATTATATTCTCTTAATATCGCTGATAATTGATTTGGATGTTGGCCTGGTTTTCGATGGTGGGGAGGGCTGCAGCAGTGGTGCAAAGGGGTAGAGAAGAGATCAGCTAGGGTGGCCTGAAATTCGTGTTATATATTGGGCAGTACTGAAGTATATTATTGGTGGCAGTGTCGGTGTATGTCCAATTTGAGGTTAGCAGGTTAGGTTGTGTTTGTTATTTAACACAGACTGACACAAAACCTAACCTAATCTCGAATTTGACATACACTGACAGTGCCACCAACAATACACTTCAAAACTGCCAAACTTATGACACATGTCACAGGCGACGCTGATTATAAATTGATTTGATCTCTTGGTAAACTCGATCCACTATAGTCCCGGATTGTCAATGTCAAAATCCAATTTAAAAAATCCCGTATATCATGGTTAATACTTTTAAGTCAAGCTCTGGGTAACTAGAAACAATTAATTAAGTTACTAATGTCAAAACTATAAATTATAGGTTATTTTTCGAAGTGAAATTAAGCAAAAATAAATAAAAGTTGCCAGGTAACAAAAACCCAATTTTTCAAAATTACGGTTTTGCGTTGTCCAACCTAGTGGTAACAAAAAAAACCAATCGAAATTCAACAGTGCTACCACAAAACATCATTTTTAACAATCCGGGACCATAGTGAACAGAGTACATTTCAATTTCTTATGGTCCTTGAGACAGGTATCCCCAGTAGGTCATGTTTAGTTATGTGAAAATGACCTCACAGACATGTCACGTTTACTTTCCAAATTAGGTTATACTTTTTTACATTTGACAAATACCGGTATAGCTAAAAATATTTGTCAAACGTCAAAAATTATAACCTAATTTACAAGTATATACCTGACATTTTGTCAGGTCGGTATCACATAACCAAACATGACTTACTGGGGATACTTTTCTCAAGGACCATAAGATATGGAATTATCTCTACCCCTTTTGCGCCCCTGTCGTAGCTCTTTCGACCACTGGAATCCAGACAGACTTCCCAACCAAATATCAGCAATGGAATATTTTCTTGATGAAATGACTTAACAAATTTTGTCGCTGGCTCTTACACGAAATATGTAACATCTCATATCAACTGCTACTGCCTATGCACGCTTAATAGTTTACTAGAAAATGTAATTTATAGATTTTTATGTACTAGCTTAATTATACAGGGTTATCAGTTGGATTAGGGATAATTCAAAATGTATGTATGATATTCAGAGATAATGCCATCATCATATGCACAAAACAGGAGTTCTACATGATCTAGTTAGGTGAGCCAATTTTCTGCCCAAGATCATGAAACGAGTGTACAAAATGGTACATACAATCCAGCAGTATGTGCAGTGCATTTTGTGCTATGAACAATTTATTCCAAAGTGTAACGTGTGCGAGTTTTGATTGAGTGTGGTGTCAGAGAAGCAGCTAAATACGATGACATGCGATGGTATCAGTCGTTTGAGGAAGACTACAGTGTTTCTGATATTCAAATGCTGTCGTATGCCTTAAACGACTGTTACCATCGTACTTAGGTGCTGTTCTGATACCGAAGTCACGTCTAAACCGTCTTTTAACACGTGCAACACTTTGGAATTGTTCATACCACAAAACGCATTGCACACGCTGTTCGATTATTGGTACCTACTGCTTTGTTGATTTTTATCATGATTTTAGGAATACACTGGCTCAGTTACCTAGATCATGTAAAACTCATATCGTACCTCTAAAATCATGTTCATGTGCGCAGCTATGGTATGGGTATATTTTGAAATTATGTGCATATTTTTTCCCAATTCTAGTTTGTTTTATTATACAATGATTAGAATTATATTAGTTTAAAATTTGTAATTGAAGTTGCATATACAGTGTCCGCCAAAAAGTCGGCATAAAACTTACGGTAATAATTTGTGCTTGTCTAAAAACCTATTTAGCCCCTATCATATATACCGAGTGATTTTTACTTCTTTAGAAAATTGAGTTTTTCGAACTGTCAAAATCCGAAGTGCTATTTTTCGGAAACTAAGTAAGATATCCATGAGATTTTTTTTTAAAGGCGTGTTATTTTTAGCGAACTGAACAATCTCAAGGCCAGAAAACCCCTAATATTTTTTAACTTTAGCTAAAAATAAATTTTTCAGTTTTTCAAAATTTCACATATCAAGACTTAATATTAAAATTCAAATTTTTTTATGTGAAGACTAAAAATTTATAGTGGGAAAAAATAATATAAAATGTTAATTACTTCTTTAGATTTTTTATTGTTTACCGAAAAGTAGTATGTTTGCATAATTTTTACGTTTTTTATGCAAGGTGCTTTTTAGGAGAAATATTTTTCAATTCTTATTAATATCTATTTAAATGGCTTCAAGAAACTCTAATCTAGCCCTGTAAATGAATTACTGTTACAAAAATCCTGTAAAATGAAAAATAAATTTTTTTCCATATGCCGACTTTTTGGCGGACAGTATATGTTTAATTTACTATTCCAACTGATTCAATTGTTTACTGTCTTTCTGTTTCTTAATTAGTTACAAATGGTTAAATTTTATATTAATTTTTTAACAGTGTATGTCTACATTTGAAATATTTGTTTTGTTATTATTTGTACTTTTTACATTTAAAAATAAAACTATTCTAATACGTCTAAATTTGTTTACTTTTTGTCATCTAATGTTATCTTTGATAATGTAGCGTAAGTTACAACCTCAAACTGAGAGTAGCTGGAAAATCCTATTCTATTGAAGTAGTAACAATTTAATGATGAGAGTGAAAAATATGTCTCTTTATTCACTGTACCATATAACTATTTTTAATTATCACCTTTAGCACCTTTCTTATTTTATTCTAGTAAAATTGAAATGCAAAATACAAAAAAAAATTGTAGTTTATGTAAAAGCAGGCAACCATTGTTGCACTTGCGATTTGCATGTGGTCATATGTGGATGTAGCATTTATGTGAAAAAACATTTTTAGTGTTAAATCACTTTTGCTTACCTTTTCGTACAAGAATTTTGTTTTAAAGTAGTGTACTAGTTATTTAGATTACTGAATTAATTGTATGAGAGTATTCCATGTTTATATATTTAATAAAATCATTTTACTGGTTTCCTGTGTAAATTCCACATAAGCCAAGATAACACCCATTTTTATCAGAGCGCCATTTGTCCGTTGACGCGTGGTGGAGTTGAGTACTAAAATTATAAGCGATGTAGCGCTATGCAGTGTAGCACTAAGCAGAGAAAACCATTATTATTATTATTATTATTATTATAAAAAAAAAGAATTTACAATAAGTACTAGCGAGGATACAGAAGCTCTGACTTTCCGCCTTGCAGGCCAAACTCCTGCATGGTGTTAGTGCCCCACCATAAATAACTACACAACAGAATATATTAACAGAGGCCTATGCTTATGAAGGTTAAGTTGTAGTAATAATATTTGTAAAAACCTCTAAACATTTTGTAATAAAACTAAAATCACTTTCTGTCACTTTCATATCAGATAGTTCCTATACGTCAGTAGTGAAAATGAGAATGTCCGAAATCTAACTCATATTAATGTATGTAAAACTTTGTAGTGTGCATTAGTAGAAATAATGAGTTCTAGAAATATCAGGTAGGTCTTTAGCGTAAATCCGGATTACAATAATATTATTAGACCGAATAATACCAGTCAGGTAATTAAGTATCTGTTTAACATTGTCTTAAGATATATCAGTTTGGCCAAGACTGAGCTTTAAGAGGGAGGAATCGACTATTAATTGGCCATTCAGTTTGCAGTTAGTGAATTGTCAAGTTGGTTGCGAGTTTGATTGTATCGGTTTTGACAAGTTTGGCGATGGAAGAAAATGTTCAGTTTACAAAAAACCCGAAAGGTAAGTTGCTTATTTTCAACTTTTTTGCATATTTAAACTATTTGTGCATTTCCTAAGGTAAATTTGTTATTTATATTTGATTGTTATCTCTACGCAAAGACCTTCTGGATGATCGTGGTTTTCTTTACGAAAGAAATTAAGTTAATCCTGACGGGTGTACATTTTGGAGATGCGTTCAGTATTACAAAGGCCAATGTCAAGGTCGGTGTCAAGTAGAGAACCATATAATAATAATAATAATAATAATGTTTATTGAGATTACTTTGACATTCATTTACAATAAAAAAGACATAATCTCAAAAAGCGCAGTGTCGGTGTAACCGTTTTTCAACTTCACCTAAAAACAAATTTCAAAAACAATTGACATGAGCGGGTGTGGTATAAAATATAAACAATCTGCATAAATACATTCAACCAGAAAGTACACAAGATAAATAAAAAAGAGACTAGAGCATGAAAATAATTGCATATATAAATAATAAACTGTAGCTGATAAGGCAATAATTTAAATTTAGCTTTAGAAGCTTTAAGACTATAGTTAGCAAAAAACAATTCGCTAAATTTCTTTAATCAAGCGGGAGCAGTATGTTTGCAAAACCTGATTGGATGGACGGCAGGATATTGAATTTCTCTAAATGCTCATTTAATTAATTAATTAATTTATTTATTTATTTAAAGAAGAAAACAACAGATATAAAACTTAATTACAGTTTTCTTAATGTACCTATTAAAAAGAGAAATAAATTCAAATTTAAACTGACTGCTATCAAATCAAATTAACGTCAAATTGAAAATCAAATTACAATTTCAATCAAATCAAAATCAAAATCAAAAGGTGAGAGGATCATAACTCGTAAATTTTTACTACTGTATATTTAAAAACAGTGGCAGTGACATCAAAAAGGTTGAAATTTAGAACAGCAAAATATTCATGGGATAGCGAACATGCTCTTACAAGTGGAGAATTCTGTTTGCAGGACGTGCGACACAATTTCACTTCTAATAATTCCGCTTTCCGAATTCTACGTGAGAGAATATGTAGTACAATTCTCGATAGCAAAGGCGGTGAGTCCAATAAGTTATTAAATACTTTATGTAAAAATAATATATGATGCACCGTCCTTCTATATTCAAGTTTAGGCATGTTAAATTCTTGCCTAATAGGCTGGAAAGATGCAAATTCTGGGTTGACACCGTGGCCCATAAGGTACATAAATTTAATAAACTTATTCTGCACTCTCTCTATTTTTTTAATATTAGTAGCAAGATGTGGTGACCAGATGACCGCAGCATACTCAGTCGCGAACGAATGAAGGTATTGTATAATATGTGCAGACTCTGAGCATTCTTAAAGCTAGTAGAATTTCTTACAATAAATCCTAGCATTTTTAAGCTCTTGTTGCATATACTCTCGATATGAAGATCAAATTTCAGAGATGAAACGAAGTGTACGCCAAGGTCTCGAGTTTCGTACCTCTTTTATAACGGAATATTGTTCATTTTATAAATTTCTAAATTATAATTTTGCTTCAAATCATATGATATAACAAAACATTTACTGATATTGAAGAAAAGTCTATTTTTCACACTCCATACATAGATACTGTCGATGTCTCGTTGCAATAGTTGTATTTCGCCGACATAATTCGCATTTTAAGGTTGATATAATCAGCATCAAACGCAAAAGACTTCCATTGGTTTAGCGCCTTATCCACATCTTCAGTAGTTACAGTTTCAAGATCCGTATGGATGTAAAGGCCAGGTTTAACATTATTTAAAATGCTCTCAATGTAATCAGGGTTAGCTGAAGTGGTTTTTATAACTCCTGTAAAATGCTTGTTTAATTTATCAGGCTCCAACAAATCTACTGAAATTTCGTTACGACCCTTCTTGTGAACGTTCCAACTGGAAAAAATACTTCTATAGCAGTTTGGAATTGTTTTTATACAGAAACAGTTGTCTGTTTATATATGTGCGCTTTTCCTATTTTATCGCAAAGCGCAGATAATTTCGAATATCCATACACTTACACAGCCTTCTGTCTCCCTGTTAGCCAGTTTGGCGATTTTTTATAATATTTTTTCGTAAACTTTATAATTTATTTGATAGTATTAGTTATATATGGAACGTGGGGTGTTCTAATAGTTTTTAGTGGTGCGTGCAAATCGAATAAAAATTTAATGAATTCATTGAAGAGTGAAGGTTTGTCATCAATTTCTTCGAGATTGGCGATAATATTCCAATTACACGACCGAGCATCCTGACTGGGGACATCCTGGTGAAACAGTATGTTGGAGAACATAACTATACCTCTGATGCGACACCCAGCAAAGTTAAAAAAAATGTCACAAGCGAAGGAGCTTGCAGTGACAACCCAAGGAACCCCTCAAAATATTATTGCTAAAATATGACCATCATTCTCAGTGGTCTTACTTGTGCATTTCCGTTCATATTGATGCAATTGGGTGGCGCTCAATCTATTTGTAACTGGTTACCGTTCATTAGGCCGTTGCACGTGTGTTATCTCGTTTTGAACCACCCCTTGCTTCACAGAGTCTAGTCGGCACTTCTTGTTACGGGCAGGACAGCGGTCTTATGTGTACTACTTTCCCGAATTTGAAAGATATCGTACGCGCCAGTCGTCTAGCTTTTTTGTGACTTTTTGTATGAGCTGGCGCGGTGTCGTTAAAGTCGTTTTTGTCCTGTAACAAAGTCGCTTATTTTTAATTTTTTTCATATTTAAACTAATGTATGCATTTCCTAAGGTAAATTTGTTATTTATATTTGATTGTTATCTCTAAGCAAATATCTTCTGGATGATCGTGGTCTTCTTTAGGAAAGAAATAGAGTTAATTCTGATGGGTATACATTTTGGAGATGCGTTCAGTATTACAAAAGGAAATGTCGAGGTCGGTATCAAGTACAGAACAATATGGTGAAACAGTACGTTGGAGAACATACCTATACCCCTAATGCTACAGCCAGCAAAGTTAAAAAAAAATAATGTCGCAAGCGAAGGAGCTTGCAGTAACAACCCTAGGAACCCCTCATAATATTGTTGCTGAAATATCACCATCATCATCAACAGCCGTGCAAGCCCAATTACCAAATGTGGAACATCTGAAACGAAGACGTAAGACAAAAAATTTGCTCTTCAAATAAGAATGCTGCATCTATCGCATTCGTTCCTGGCTAATATGTGACAGCTTCATTTGATGAACTTTGCGAAAGTCAGTATTATGATGCAGATTACTTTGAAGATAACTGGATTGGGCGCCAGGAAATAAATTGCCGTATGCCACCACTATTTCCACAAGCTCTGTGGAATTGTCATGAGGCGATTTTTGAAAATCTTTCACACACTAATAATTCCATGGAAGGGTGATACTGAAGGTTTAACTAAATGGTAGTAGCGCATCACCCGACTACATGGAAATTGATTGACAAATTGAAAAAAGCGCAAGGCTTGAGTGAAGATTTAATAGAACATAACCTTCAAGGAAGGAATCCAGCTGCTCAAAAAAGTATATCGCGACGTTAACACCGGGCTGTTAAATTGTGATACGACCCAGGTAATATTGCATATCATATAATTTGTTTTTTAATAAATAAACGTTCATGATATAAATGTAATTATTATTGGTCTGACCTACACAGGGAGTCATTTTTTATAGCAGTGAGTAGATAAAAAAAAGCTAAATACATCAGAAGACGAATAATTTGATTCATTTATAATCCCTAAAATACACTGCACAAAAACTAAATTTCTCTTATTGAAAGGAGTATTTCAAATTACAATCACTTTATTAACGGTGCTTAATACATTTTTCCATGAAATATAAGATTAGTAAATCAATAAAACATATGTTATGAAAAATTAATATTCATACTATACAGAGTAGTGATTTGGTTGAAGCACCACACTCATTAAAGTGGAAAATATTTATGAAATTAAATTATCTGTCCCGAAGTAAGTTTAGAGTAAAAGCGTTAAAAGAACTTTATTGACATGGTTTGCATAAGTCAGAAAAACAGAAAAAACAGCCGAGACTAAGCCCCACGGTGTCCTGTCGCCAAAAAAATAGGATTATGCAATTCTCGGAAGCATAACAATCACACGTCATGAATATAATAATATATTTCCCCGAATTTTTCCAATTTTGCGAGTGGTCTTGTAGTGAAGTGATTTTGACTGGACACCAAAGCAGGTAGAGATTATAAAGCCTCTCTAATATTCTTATGATACAAAGAAGTAGTACGATCTGAATTTAGAAATGTAGTACCTGCAACTGGTAGGATCATATATACAGGGTGTCTCTAAAATAAGAGGGCAAACTTTGCGGAAGTATTTTACGATCAAAAATAAATCAAAAAGTTGCAATAAACCTTTGTCCGCAAATGAATCCTGTCTATGATATTAGCTTTTAAAGTAGGTAATTAAAAAACTTCATATTTTTATGTAGCAAACGTTATATGATTTGCTGCTGAATTTATTTTTGATCATAGAATACTTCTGCAAGGTATGTCTTCTTATTTTAGAAAAACTGTATAGCACGTTCAACTACTGCCCGTTAGAGAAAGGCTCGTGAGTATTTACTCACGTTTACGCACGTTTCACGCTTGCTTTAAAAATTCACGAGCACGTGTTTCATGTTCGTGGCTTTTCCACTATGGCCTAGCTCGTGGATTTTATATGAAAGTGGAGACTCAGATAGAACAAAATCTTAAAATTTTAAACCAATAAAGAAACCGCAACAGAACCAAAAATGTTGTTGTTTTTGGGGAAATAAATATACGTAAGTAAATGTTGGTTTTGCACACGTAAATTGGAACAAGAACAGCTACTGCCTTCTTGCGTGAACTGTACATTTATTGGAACTCTGCAAGCTATCCTTTTTATTGCCTCAGCGGTGAGCGTCTTATTGGTGTGCATCTCAGATAACATCCAAGATTGGCCAAACAGTAAATAACATATTTACAAAGCAAAAACAGCATCTAACAGAGCCAATCTTACAGCTGCATTTGCATTATCTGCTCGTGCTGCGATTATAACTTGTTCATCTTCAGTTGCTTCTAAAGGTACTTCACCATATCCAAAATGCAAAACACCACATGTCACAACAACGGTCAAAGTTTCGAATTTGATCCTCATATGTTGCAAAAGACAAGAAAAACGACTCTTTAAAATGCCAAAACAACTTTCGCCTGGATTGCAAGTGGCAACATGAACAATATTATATGCTTGTTCATTAGGTGTGTACGGGTTCAGATTAGGCACTAATCGACTCTTTGTACGGATAACCATTATCACCTAAGAGGTAGTCGTTGCCGTAATGTCATTTTGTAAGTCTGTATTTAATAGCGAATCGTTGAAAATAGTGCTGTCGTGAACATAACCAGGCTATCTAGCCACAATATTTTGAATCTTCAAAGAGCATACATCCATTTATAGAAAAGCACCCTTTTCTTTTACAGCATTTGGTCCACCGGGTGACTGAATTGGGGTATGCGTGCAATCAATGGTTCCAATAACCCCAGGAAACTGTCTAACGATATAGAACTCCAGTGTTTTTTGCAGTCCTTTCTTTTCTTCATTCTGTGGCATTTTATTGTATCTGTTCTTTAGCCGCGTAATATGGCAACTTTCTCTACTGATAATTCTACAAACACTAGATCTAGGGCTTCCTATGTGATCTCCAATCAACTGTTGAAATGCACCAGTGGCATAAAATCTCAAAATAGCAGTTAATTCAGGGCACTGATTGATTTGTTCCTTTTTGTAGGACGTTCTATCAGATCTCCAAAAATGTGGATCATTTCCATAATCGTCTGCTTTGAAAATCGATAACGCATTTTTTCTACCATCGTGTCAAAATGACGACTTTTTGCACAGTTTCTAGTGTCAAAAGTGACTTTTGTAGCACTCTTAATATTAGCGTTTGAATTACTTTTTTTTGCACGTTCCCATTGGTGGGGTGTGTTAATGCTATGTATATTGAAACACGCTCTGCCGTAAATTTGAATGTCAACATAACCTAAAATGTCTAACACAATGTGACGGAAAAAGTGTCACCGAACTAAGTTTTTATATTTCGGTTACGATCGTAGAAAAAATAGCGCATGATACACGTGTATAAGTGCCGCTTTGCGTCGTCCTCTTAAACTTATCGCACGTGCTTTAAAAGTGTACTTATACACTAGTATCATAAGATACTATTAAAGTTCAGGTCGTCGAGTACGTCAAACGGATTTTTTCTGTCTTGATGCAGTTGTTTTGGAATATGCTCCACTTCTTCGTCAGAACTTAACAGTTCAGATGATAAGTCACTCATTATTTGTTGTAATTCAAGATAATTAAACTGTATATTTAGAAAATGTATTTATTTTTAATACATAAATTGTTTGACTTCTGTCAAGTTAATAGACAGTAGAGCTTTTAGTAATTTCTGACGTGCGATTAAGTTTAATGATGATTTCTGCAAATCAAATCTTGACTTAACGTCACGTTAAGTTGATTTGACGTAGTATTAGTTAACGCAGCGTTAGGTAAGACTGCTATAGAGACCTTGCGTCCCTCTTCAGCCAAGAACGGGAACTATAGGATGAGTGAGAGAAAGGAGGGGTGGAGAATGGAAGAGAGGCCAGGAAAGGTGGAGAAGTATTGCCTCGCCATTCGCCTCAGAGAATTTACTCTGTTGACTCAGGAAAGTCACCTAAAAACGTGAATCAGAGCAGAAGGTCAGGGGAATCGACCGAAGTTGTCATTTAACGGTGCGTTAATTACTTGACGCTGCATTATAATTCTGACGTGCTTTTCTGAAACCGGACCCTAGTGTTGTGTTGCTGATTACGTTCTGGTAGTAGGTCTTTTCGCATAAAATGGTCATGTCTTAATCTGGTATGTTCTATCGTAAGACGTGATGTAAGAGTTTCGTGTTTTCTAGTAATTTCCGGATGAGTAATCCATTTAAGAAGATTTATTGGTTTGTAGTAGTTTGTCTGCTCACAGAATAAAGACCTTGATTTATTCGTATTTTTAACTTTATATGAATTCTTATATCATCTCTAGTGACGTACGTTCTGGCCAAGTAGGCAAATGTTCCATTTTTGATGGAGAGGGTGGTTACATTACTAAGAAATTTATAATATTTCCAATGGGCTGGTAATTTACTTTTTCTAAACCGCTGTTTAACTTTGTCTCTTAGAGACAACAATAGTTTAACATTTGCTGTAAGCTGTGGCACTTTCTGTTTCGTAAATCTAATCATTTTCTAGGGTGCATGTAAATTAAACAGTTGTATTAAATCAACATTTAAAAAATGTAGCTTATCGTCAAATTCATCAATATGCAAAATGTTTTGAAAGGGAGTTTGTTCTAAATCATAGAACTGCGCATTGTCGAGTAGAAGACTTGTTACTACCAAATGACAAATGAATTCGTAGTCTGACAATTGAAAATCGCATAAAAGCGATTTTATAATGCACATTTTATCCGACACCAGAATAACATCAATAACAGAAGACGAGCTATCATTTGCATGTGCGTGTTCTTCAGTTATTTCAAACATGCCGAGGAAATCTAATATGTTATTAAAATACACAATAGTTACATGATATAAGTATTCATAATACTGCCCTTCAATTTATATTGTAATGATACAAGCTTAATATGGTTTGATTAAAATTTGTTAAAATTGGGATATTACAATGGGATGAATATGGTTCGGATTTATTCGGGGATAAGGTAGATTTGTGTCTGAAATATAGCTATTTGAAAATTACAGGTGGATTGAAATTAAAAATAAAATTTGGTAAAATACAGCTTTAAAATCAATGACAGATGTTAATTTTGAAATAATATAAAAGTTAGTAGGTTTAACTTAAATACATATTAGACTAGAAGGCATAAATAGGGATAAGATGTAGTTAGGAAACTTGTTTCGGTTGATTACGAAATAACAAACTGAAAAATGTAGTAAACTAATTTTGGTATAATTAAAACAAGGAATATAACCCTGTTTTATTAATGTAATTTTGGTTAGGATAAAAAGTGCAATTAAAACAAATCTACGTGGTGATTTAAAAATGGAAACTTAAAATACCAAGAACAAGAGAAAAATTAATTAAAGAAGATTATTGGTAAATGGTAGACAAAACTAATGGATAGAAGAATTGTTATATACAAGTAAAGATTAAGGAAACATAGTGGGTTAGCTTTATTTGGGATATTACATTTGCAATATAACAAAAATAAAATGGGATTACGTCAAGATATGTGTTGTTGCGTGGAGCTTCCAAAAGGGTGTCATCGGAGAGAGGAGGAGCATTCCAGGTAGCAGTTGACTGTAGCAGTTGGATGTCCAGGTTTGCTGGTTGCTGACAAGTATTTTGAAGTTTGCTAATATTGGATAATTGGAACATTGTAGTCTTTCAGTGAGCGGTACATGGCAGTAAGGAGCTTGAAGGAGTCTAGTCGCAGATCTAAAACAGGTTGCCGTCTTGAAGGTTGTGTGAATAACAATACAAGGTACGTGATTTCTGATCATATCCTAACTAGAAAATAAATAAATACGTTAAGAAGGTGAAATTATTTAACAAATAAGAACTTACTGTGTATTTAATATCATTGTGTACCGTTCAAAAGATTGGGCATTTGTCATTAGAATTTTAAAACTGTTTTAACATTTGGTTGACATAAGTTGTGACGTTGTGACTTATGAGACAAATCATATTTGAAATACTAGAAAATACATTTTGAGAAACAAGTAACTAGATAATAGAATCCAACCCTGTAAAGTTTTCAGGAGCTAATTAAGAAATAATAATTATTGATATTATATTATACAAAAGAGGGCAATTTGTAATTAAAATACTTCGTTAACATCAGAATTTCTGCACATTAAAAGGCACTGCCAAGTGTAGCCATTACAATATATGAGCGAATATCATATGTACTATTTAACTAAGTACGATTAGATTCTTACCCTTCAAAGGGAGTAACAACATTCAACTAAAACGTTCACGATAAATACGCGCTCTCACATCTTTGAAAATACATGAAATGCAGTCAGCAGCTCGTTATTTCCGCATTTGCTAACATTTCTCATTATCATTTTATAGCTTGGCGAAGGATATAATGAGATGGGAATGGCGGGAATGTTTCAGGGAGCTTAAGTTATTGAAACTAGCATGGGCGACATATGGAAGACTGGGGAATGTGTCCAAAACATCAACGTAACCTCAACACCTAAAATCTAAGATATAATAACTTGTGTGTCCCCCCAACTCTAACACATGCTTCAGACACTTGGTCGCTCACTGCAACCAGTATAAGGAAGTAACGCAGAGGGCAATGGAACGATCGACGCTGGTATACGACTACAAGACAAGAAACGAAACGACTGGATAAGAAATATGACAAGAGTCGAAGACGCAACTCAGCGCATAGCAAGTGTAAAATGGCAGTAGGGGACACTTAAGGAGAAGACAAGACAACAGATAGAGTAGGAAAGTGACCGAGTGTAGTGTACCTGCATAATACTATAGTAAGAGTAGAGCAAACAGCAGAAAAACTTGGATTATTTTTCATAAAAGAAGGTGTTTTATGTTGGTGGCACTGTAAGTCTATGTCAAATTGGAGATTAGCAGGTTTTGCGTCAGTCTGTGTCAAAACTGACGCAAAACATAACCTGCTAAAAAGTTGTCATTTTGACACGATCGTAGAAAAAACATGTTTTTGTTTATTGGTCTATCTGTCAGTCTGTGTGTGTGTCTGTCTGTGTGTGAACAGAATATCTCAGATTGGGGTTGAAACTTTATATATAAGTTTTGTGTACCTACTATCTAGATACGACAGCAAGATTTTGAAGAAAATCGCATACCGGAAGTATGGTGTTTACTCTTGTGATTTTTAAGTTCTCTTTCGATTTTTTCAAAAACGGCTTTAATGATTTTTTTCAAACTTTTATTACTTTTATTGTACCTACTCATAATTTGTATAGGCACCCTGCAGAGAGTAAATGAAACATTAAGTAACGACATACGTGATATATGCAACTTTGGATCACATAAATATTATTAAGTACAAACGTTTCTGTTAAATCAAGGTGTGTTAAAATGGCTTGTTACAACATGAATACGACTACGACAAGAACACAGTTTGTTACAACAAGAATTCAAAATTACGACAATAAACGGTTTGATACACGATAAAACGGCATACATCGGGAAAACACACGAATCAGTTGCCCCAACTATACTACGAAATACTATGACAATGATTGTCGACTAAGTTTCAGTGAGAGGGGGGGTTTCTTACGATATTATTAATCAGGGCAGCGATCTGTAAATCTAACTCAAGATGTTAAACGCCATAGACGCTACTATTTTTTCAAATCAGGAAATGCAAGGCAACTCACTAAAAGTGGAAATGTGAATCTACCTTGAAAGGTGTCTGCAGTTCTCGTTGCCATCCAGAGTACAGTCTCTGTAAACTTACTTTTCTTTAATTTCTTCAGCTTCCTAAACTACTTACAAAGAAATAGACACACAAAATACAAAATTCCCATGCAACATAATATCTATAAACTAACAACGCACGACAAATTTAAAATGAAATGTATTAAAGCAACATTATATCAAATGAAAAGGGTTAGTAGTCATAATCACTTAACATTGAAGCAATATGATTTAAACAAGGTACACCTGCTATGGTGAACAGGCAACAAAAGTTTGTATAATTTGATTCAAGCGTGACCGCTGTCAACAATACACAACAATGTAAATATAGCCACGTTTATAGGAAATATCACACCTTCTGAAAGTCCATTTTCCAGGAGACGGCGCCATCCAATTAGCACCCATAGCAGAACACGAACAAGTTCCTATAGAGAACTGGCGATTCGTTGAGGGGATTATAACGGAAGGTGCAGTCATATGGGCAGTACAGAAGTTCGATCCCTTTAAGTCACCGGTTCCAGATGGGATCTTTCCAGCATTGCTTCAGAAAGGTCTGGATATCCTTCCTCCAAGTATAGTAAGGGTACATAGGGCCAGCGTAGCAATGGCATGGGTCCCAGAACAATGAAAGGCGGCCAGAGTGGTCATTAATCCCAAAACGGGAAGGGAGGACTACACAACTGCCAAACCATTTAGGCCCATTAGTCTTACATTCTTTCTTTTAAAGACCTTGGAAAGGATTATTGATAGGCATCTAAGGGAAGGGAAACAACACATAGGTTCACAGGAACCAGAACCTATACATACGTGGAAGTTCGACCGAAACTGCACTCCACGCTCTCGTGCACAAGGACGAAACGGCACTATACTATAGGGAAGTGGCCTTTACAGTACTTTCTGTCAGTGAAGGCGCATTTGACAAGGCAAGAACGGCTACAATATGTCAGGCCTCACAGGCCAGGGAAACCCTTCCCGTTTTAGTTAGTTGAGTGAGAACAACACTGGAGCAAAGAACCGTGACGGCAAACCTAGGGGACTATTCAGTGAGAGCCAAGGTGACAGGAGGGCAACCTCCTGTCACCTTGGCATGGCAATTTCCTCTCACCTCACTTATGGTGTCTTATAATAGACGGTCTACTAGAATGCCTAACGACAGAAGGCTTCTATGCGCAAGCATACGCAGATGATGGACTGGTACTTGTAACTGGCAGGTTCCTAAATGTCGTCTGCGATAGAATGCAGGTAGCCTGCAGGATTATTGAAAGATGGTGTATAGAGAAAGGTCTGTCGGTAAACCTACTAAAGACTGAGATCATTCTCTTGACAAAAAGACGAAAACTTTAGCGTCTGAGGATACCCATAATGTAAGGGAGACCACTTGCATTAGTCCAAGAGGTCAAGTACCTGAGGGTAATCCTCGCCAACAAACTAAGTTGGAGGTCACATGTCGACAGGAAGGCAAACAAGTCGACAGCGACCTTATGGCAGTTGCGCAGAGCGATAGGCAGAAACTGGGGGATAAACCCCATGATTCTGCACTGGCTCTACATATTGGTAGTAAGGCCAAGAGTTCAGTATGGCTCAGTAGTCGAATGGCCCAGTATTTCCGTAAGATTGGCAAAGGTCCAACGACTGGCCTGTCTCGGAATTACAGGGACAAATCAGGACAATCCCAACGGCTGCACTTGAGGTAATATTAGGACTCCCGGGCTTCGACACTTGGATAAAGAGAGAGGCGATGGCTACCCACCTCAGAATGTGGGATACGGGGCTTTCGAATGACCAGGGAGTTCGCACGGGCCATCCTAGGATCGCCGACATGGATGCTAGAGAAATATCTCTATCAGCCTACAAGGTAACCGAAGCAGAAGACCGGATAAGGTTAGAAAAAGGATATTCTCTCACTATCCCAACAAGGGAACAGTGGGAGTAACAAAGGGTTAAGCTCCAGTCGAATGCCTTGATATGCTACATGAAAGGTTCTCGAGTGGCGGAAAGGCAATCCTCTGGAGCAGGAAATTATATCCATTTTTAATACAATAAAAACAGCACGCTTTAGCTATTCTGAATGCAGGCACGTAAATGAAATTGATAAGGGCATGCAAAGCTATCCACATACTTTTATTATCAACAATGCGCAAAACTGCAGAAAATTTAGAATTTGCATATGCCATAGGCAGGGCAGTAGTAAGTTAATATTTGATTAATTGAATAATAATAGCATAAAAGTATGAATAACGTATTTGGTTCACCACAATATTCCAATCAGAAGTTTATGCCATCCTATCGGTGGCAACAAGGAACGAGGTCAGGACATCGCCAGAGCAAAAAATTTATATTTGCCCTGATAGCCACTAAAAGCAATCCTCTCGGCCAGGACAAGATCAGCTCTTGTCCAGGAATGTGGAGATACTGTAGTTAAATTGGCAAGAGAAAAGGACGTAGAGCTCGTCTGGGTCCCAGGACACACGGGTGTGCAAGGCAACGAGAAGGCGGACGAACTAGCCAAACTCGGAGTCGGGGAAACCTATTTTGGACCGGAACCCCTTCTGGGTATAACAAGGCAGCAGGGCTCAGCAACCCTAACGGAGTGGGCCTACAAGACCCCCGAGGAAAAGTGGAAAGGATGCAGGGGCTGTCGTCAGACAAAGTACCACATAGCAGGATTTGATTCAAAGAAATCGCTCTGGCTAATGGGAAAGAGCCGAAGAACCCCAAATCTTTTGATAGGGATCTTGACAGGCCACTGTAAATTAAAGAGACATCTAGCACTGATAGGAGTAGAAGAAGCTCCCATTTACCCAAGATTTGGGAGGGATGAAAAAACGTCCTTTTACTACTTGGGAGAATGCGAGGTGTACCGGGGACTGAGGTATAGAACCTTTGGAGCACCTACGCTGCGAATGGAAGAGTTGAACTCCCTATCCTGAGCCGATATTCTGATCTTCATTAGAAAATCAGGAAGGTTTAAGCAGGGAGAAGATCCCATCGAAAAGAACGATAATGATGGTTGAGGGGATGACATCGGGTTGGAAAAAAGGAACCTATGGTGGCCTATTTGCTAGACTTTGGTCTCCACACAACTACTACTACTAGCCACGCTTATACTAAATGTCGGTCAAGCGTACCAATTCTAAGTATAGCTACAGCAACCATCAAAATAGATCACATCAAGTATATGAGGCGGAAATTGCGAAAATACAAAAATTGTCCTTACAGGCCTAGATCAAAACACATGATTTTTTAAATCGAAGCATCTCGTATTCGAAACAAGGTTTAAGAAATGTCGAAGTTTGTAGTAATGAATTTGGCAAAAATTGCCAATTATTAAGATAAAATGGCAACCGCTAATTACACGTTAAGGGAATCCACAGCCGCTTTGTCAAATGTTTTAATGGTCACTGTATATCATACCGTGCAGTGTTAACACAGAAAAGCAAAAGTAATTATGTTGCCAATTTTAAAACAAATAGTTGACAAGATGTGCTTATCTAATTGTTTTCACATAAAATGGTACCAAAAACAATCAGCGCAGTTAAAATAGTGTTTATGTAGTGTAGATATGTTACATACCGTAATTTGTCATCATGGCTTATCATGGTTATGCATATTTTTGCCCACCATTTTTATGGAAAAAGTGGTAGTGGTACTAAATTAAAAGAGAATAATTTTTAGCGTCGTTTAGTATTAAAAACTTATTGGATAATGTTAATTGTGCATAAAAATATTAATTTTAAAATTTAGATATTCCCCTCACCTATATTTGGGAATATCTAAATTTTAAAATTAATAGTTTTATGCACAGTTAACATTATCCAATAAGGTTTTCATACTAAACGAATCGGAAAATTATTCTCTTTAATTTAGTACCACTACCATTTTTTTCCTTGCAAATGGTGAGCAGGATTTTGCATAGCCATGACAAGTTATGTAAATTGCCTATGTTCAGAGGTATGACCAAGCACCCGGTATATGCTGCATGTACAGTGCGCGACACTTGATTACTCTCAACCAGTAATTTAGTCTGATTTTCTTAAATGGTCAAGTTTTTCAATAATTAGTTACATGTATGATTAAATTATACATTTTAACAATATTCGTTCAACATTTCATTTATTTCTTTTCTATCATAATATTGTAGGAATTTTCTAAAGGAAATATTACAATTCAAAGTGCGACATATGATTACTCTCATCAACTTTTTAAGATCAGAGGTACCTAGGTAGAATCAAGACACAAAATCATTTTAAGTGACATGGATTGGCAGTTGTGTAATAATAATTTCAAAAACGTAAAAGAGTTTGATATTAGTATGGGACGTGGAAGAACGTTATCGTTGGAAGAAAGAGGACGCATTCAAGCTTTTCGACAGGAGAATTATTCAAATAGAGAAATTGCAAGAAAAATCGAACGAAGCACATGGGTAATCAACGCTTACGTACAGGCGCCAGGGAAATCGTTAGTAGGGCTTTACGTGCAATTCTTGGTACCAGCATTTTGGGTTAATGGGTGGGTGGGGGACTGTGGTCTGAGTCTAACTTTAAGTTTTCGGATCGATCGGAGAAATTGTTTTTCCGCAATATCGGAAGAAGTGTTGAAAACGGTTTTTTAGCAATTTCTCGTTTTATGTTGCTCTGATGCTGAAATTGCATCAATACAAGTTTGTAGCTTATGAAATTCCTCACAACTTTTGGAAATACCTTTTTCTCGTGCGCTCAACAATTCAAAAGTTGTTACCCCATAAAGCCAAGAAATTAAGGGTTGAAATGGGTTTTACGTAAATATATCGCTTTCAGTTAATCCTACGATAAAAAATACTCTCATATTTTTTGTAGAACAATTAATTTGCATAAAATTTGTGTATGATAATTTTTCCATTTAGACAATTATTTACTGTTCTACAGCGCCGCAAATGTCGCAAGTCACGTAAACCGTACATTTAATGTGCACTTTCGAACGGCCCTGTTCCTTTGAGGTACAGTTTGTAGCGCGTCTTTTTATGTGGTTTCCCCGATATGCCTACTCCACGAAGTATATTTCTAACAGTCTCACACTTCCCATGGTCTTTTTGATAGACCGGGTTCTGCATCGTTGATCCCACTCATTGCAGAATCGTTGATTTTATCGTCCTTGTCAAGTTGTGTTTCCTTTGAAAAGAACTCGGAAAGAGAAAATATGTCATCGTCGTAATTGATGTGATATTCGTCAACATCTGTAGTAAGCATTCTGGAGAATTCCTGCACGTTCTCACAGGATTCTCCGGCGGGAAGCAAATGACGGAGCACTTTAAACCCGCTTTGCGACAGCCATAGGCCTTTCCACATTTGGTCTTGCACCCGCATGAAATTAATTTTATTATTGCAAGAGGCGCGGGAGGCTCAGTGCTAGACACCTGTGTAAACGTACGTTCACTTTTCTTTCAGCCCCATCTTTCCGCGGGTAGAGTGTCACTAAACTTAAACAAAATAAAAATGTATATTCAAAATGAACGATTCACGACTCACCATGTGAAAAACAATTAACTATGTTATTCCGTTATTTGATTAATTTTTTGAATCTAGACTGTAGTGTGTTTTTCTTTGCAATCCCGGAAAACTGAATACGAAGGATACATCATGCGTGAAACACGGCGATGCTGTATCAAAGCATATCTTGTTTTTGCATGCATTTTCTGGTTGTGACACAACATCCGCTGCTTACGGTATGGGCAAAGTGAAATTTCTTAAAACCCTAGAAAAGACACCTAGCCTGGAATCTGCAGTAAATCACTTTGTACAGAAAGACGTAGACGCGGATATCATCGCATTTGCGGGAGAGCAATTTTTTATTGCGTTGTACGGTGAAGACATCCATAAAGACAAGTCAATCAACTTGCTGCGATACAAACACTTTGCGAAATCTTTTGCGAAGTCACCGTTTAATCTGGCATCCCTGCCACTTACAAAAGACACGGCCAGGATGCACGCATTCCGGACATACCATCAAGTTCAATCCAGGCTTGGAAATGACACTCTACCCGCGGAAAGATGGGGCTGGAAGAAATTAATTTCATGCAGGTGTAAGACCAAATGTGGAAAGGCTTGTGGCTGTCGCAAAGCGGGTTTAAAGTGAACCGCCATTTGCTCCATATGCGCCGGGGAATCCTGTGAGAACGTGCAAGAAATCTCCAGAATGCTTGCTAAAGATGAAGACGAATACCACACCAGCTACGACGATGACATATTTTCTCTTCCCGAGTTTGTTTCAAGGGAAACACAACTTAACCAGGGCGACAAAATCAACTATTCTGCAATGATTTGAATTGACGATGCAGAACCCGGCCCATCAAAAAGACCAAGGGAATTGTAGAAATAGACTTCCGGGATTAGGCCTATAGGGGAGACCACGTAAAAAAACGCGCCACAAGCTGTACCTCAAAGGTGGTGTGGAAAAAAGTTGGTGCGACACACTTGAAGAAACAGGGCCGTTCGAAAGTGCACACGGTTTACGTGACTTGCGACATTTGCGGCGCTGTAGAACGGTAAATAATTGTCCAAATGGAAAAATATTCATACACAGATTTTATGCAAATTAGTTGTTCTACAAAAAATATAAGGGTATTTTATATCGTAGGATTAACTGAAAGCGATATATTTACGTAAAACCCATTTCAACACTTAATTTCTTGGCTTTATGGGGTAACAACTTTTAAATTGTTGAGCGCACGAATTTCCAAAAGTTGTGAGGAATTTCATAAACTACAAACTCGTACTGATGCAATTCCAGTGCCAGAGCAACAGGAAACGAGAAATTGCTGAAAACCGTTTCAACACTTCTTCCGATATTGCGGAAAAACAATTTCTCCGATCGATCCGAAAACTTAAAATTAGACTCAAAGCACAGCTCCCCACCCACCCATTAACACAAAATGCTGGTACCAAGAATTGCATGTAAAAATTCCCTGGTGCCTGTATGTGTCCCCACTTAAGAAGAAAGAAACTATGCAAGAAACCGTTACTTCTCGCACGCCATCGGCAGGAACGTTTAGAATTTTCACGTAATCATCGTAACTGGACAGAAGAATGGAAGAAAGTCGTTTTCAGCGATGAGAAAAAGTTTAATTTAGATGGCCCTGACGGATTTCAATATTACTTTCATGGCATAAGAATGGAAGAAAGGTTTTTGGCACCCCATCATATCCGGGCAGGATCGGTAATGATTTGGGGGGCGATTTCAAGTCAAGGGAGAGTTGGTTTGGAGTTTCTAGAAGGTCGGCAAATTGCTCAAAAGTATTTGGAGCTACTTCAAAGGCAGCTTAATAACATAAGAGTTTTATTTCCTGATCATAACTGGATATTTCAACAAGACAATGCACCAATTCACACTGCCCAAGTAATCCGAAGATGGTTCAATGAAAATAATATTTCAGTTTTAGAATGGCCTGCAATTTCCTCGGATTTAAATATCATAGAAAACTTATGGGGTTGGTTGGTAAAATGTGTTTATACGGAAGGAAGGCAGTTTAACAACAGAGAACAACTAATGGCTGCCATTATAGCCGCCTGGGAAGAGGTCCCTATGAACCTGATACAAAATTTGTTCAGTTCGTTGCCTCATCGAATGTTAGCAGTAATCGAAAAGCAGGGTGGCCATACTAAATATTAAAATTAGGATTTAGGTTCAACTGTAATTGTGTAGCTTAATTCAAATAGTGAGAGTAATCATGTGTAGCACTTTGAATTGTAATATTTCCTTTAGAAAATTCCCACAATATTATGATAGAAAAGAAATAAATGAAATGTTGAACGAATATTGTTAAAATGTATAATTTAATCATACATGTAACTAATTATTGAATAATTTGACCATTTAAGAAAAGCAGACTAAATTACTGGCTGAGAATAATCAAGTGTCGCGCACTGTATATCCTGTTGTGAGACACTCTCTACATAAGAGTAGTTCGTTTGTACTCTAATGTTGTACTTCAGGTGTAAAGAAAATGGTGGTTTGTGCACTTCATCCCAATTTTTTCTGTTAGATTGACTCTGTATTTGTTACTTCCTAGAATTTTATGTTATTCAATGTAAGTAAACATATCAGCACTCAGTTGTAGGAAATTTGAAATTTGAAAATAGACATAAGCTACTTAATGTAACTACATTGCTGGGGGGTTTGTTTACAGAATCAAGATGGACGTGAAGCAAGAAATACTTGACAATAATTTGTTAAGTGTAATTACCACGAACTTACATCAACCACAAGTTCAAGAAAATAAAGTAGTCGCAAACTTACATGTACAGCAAGACATCATCGAAGGCACTATCGACAACATGGTTTATCACGGATTGAATATCAAACAAGAGGAAGTTGATATAAAAGATGAACTGCTTGCTACATCTACAGCAGTAGAGAAAGATGAGTTAGTCAACCATATGAGAACAGATACACAAGAGACACCTTATTCTTGTTCAATTTGTGAGTTTAAAACAACTCAGAAAAGTAATTTAGTTCAACATATGAAGATACATACAGGAGACAAACCTTATTCTTGTTCAATTTGTGAGTTTAAAACAACTGAGAAAAGTTATATAGTTAAACATATGAGGTTACATACAGGAGAAAAACCTTATTCTTGTTCAATTTGTGAGTTTAAAACAACTCAGAAAAGTTATTTAGTTCAACATATGAAGATACATACAGGAGACCAACTTTATTCTTGTTCAATTTGTGAAGTTAAAACAACTAAGAAAAGTAATTTAGTTAAACATATGAAGCTACATACAGGAGACAAACCTTATTCTTGTTCAATTTGTGAGTTTAAAACAACTGAGAAAAGTTATTTAGTTAAACATATGAGGTTACATACAGGAGAAAAACCTTATTCTTGTTCAATTTGTGAATATAAAACAGCCCAAAAAAATCATTTAGTTAAACATATAAAAATACATACAGGGGAAAAACCTTATTCTTGTTTAATTTGTGAATTTAAAACGGCTATGAAAAGTAATTTAGTTCAACATATCAATATACATACAGGAGAAAAACCTTATTCTTGTTCAATTTGTGAGTTTAAAACAGCTCTGAAAAGTACTTTAGTTACACATATGAGGATACATACAGGAGAAAAACCTTATTCTTGTTCAATTTGCGAGTATAAAACAGCTACGAATAGTAATTTACTTAGACATATGAAAAAACATATAGGAAAAAAACCGTAATCATTTTCAATTTGTGAGTTAAAACAGATGAAAAAAGTTATTTAGTTAAACATATGTGGATACATATAAGAGAAAAACCTTATGTTTGTTCAATTTGCGAGTTTTAAATAGCTAAGAAAAGTAGTTTAGTTAAACATATGAAGATACATACAGGAGAAAAACCTTATTCCTGTTCGACTTGTGAGTTTAAAACAGCTGACAAAAGTAATTTAGTTAAACATATGAGGATACACACAGGAGAAAAACATTACTCTTGTTCAATTTGTGAATGTAAATTAGCTAAGAAAAGTAATTTAGTTAAATATATGAAAATACATACAGGAGAAAAACCTTATTCTTCTTTAACTTGTGAGTTTAAAACATTTGAGAAAAGTTATTTAGTTAACCATATGAAGTTACATACCGGAGAGAAACCTTATTCTTGTTCAATTTGTGAGTTTAAAACAGCTGACAAAAGTAATTTAGTTAAACATATGAAGATACATACAGGAGAAAAACCTTATTTTTGTTCAATTTGTGAGTTTAAAACGGCCCGAAAAAATCATTTAGTTAAACATGTGAGAATACATACAGGAGAAAAACCTTATTCTTGTCAATTTGTGAATGTAAATTAGCTAAGAAAAGTAATTTAGTTAAACATATGAAAATACATACAGGAGAAAAACCTTATTCTTGTTTAACTTGTGAGTTTAAAACAGTTGAGAAAAGTTATTTAGTTAAACATGTGAGGATACATACAGGAGCAAAACCTTATTCTTGTTCAATTTGTGAGTTTAAAACGGCCCGAAAAAATCATTTAGTTCAACATGTAAAAATACATACAGGAGAAAAACCTTATTCTTGTTCAATTTGTGAGTTTAAAACGGCCGAGAAAAGTTATTTAATTAAACATATGAGGATACATACAGGAGAAAAACCTAATTCTTGTTCAATTTGCAAGTATAAAACAGCTACGAATAGTAATTTACTTAAACATATGAAAAAACATATAGGAAAAAAACCGTAATCATTTTCAATTTGTGAGTTAAAACAGATGAAAAAAGTTATTTAGTTAAACATATGTGGATACATATAAGAGAAAAACCTTATTCTGGTTCAATTTGTGAGTTTAAAACTGCTGATAAAAGTTAGTTAGTAAACATATGAAAATACATTAAGGCAAAAGCTTATTCTTATTCAATTTGTGAATATAAAACAGCACAAAAAAATCATTAAGTTCAACATATGAGGATACATACAGGAGAGGAACCTTATTGTTGTGTAGTTTGCACATATAAAACGGCTGAGAAAAGTAGCTTAGGTCGACATATGCGGATTCATACCGTAGAAAAACCTTATTCATGTTTAATTAGTGAATTTAAAGCTACTCAGAAATGTTCTTTAGTTTAACATATGAAGACACATATGAGATAAAACCATTAGTACGATAACCTCGGGGTGATGCAAAACTTGTCTATGTATGAGAATGTGGGAGTAAATAAAAATGTCATGTTGAATTGTATGTAAAGTTATATTATGTATTAATATTGTACTTATGTTTATATTATATGTACAAAATAGAATTGGAAAGATATCAGTTATGTAATTATATGGTTTATAGGAAAATTGAGCAGCGATGGGATAATTCAACAATATTCCGTTAAGCATTAAACATATTTAAGCATTTTTATCTATTTCAAAACGTTTCTTATTTCTATGTTTTAAAAATTAATATAGAATTAAACTTTCTTTTAATTGTACAGGATTAGATATGTAATACCCACTTTACATTTAATAAAATTTTAATATCTGATGAAAATTTTTAGACCAATACGAGGTACACTGCTAAAGTTTGCGAAATCGAGTACTCCTTGCATTGCCAGCGTTCTGCAATTGTCATATTCGTAAAATTTTACGTTTTTAATCTATAATTTAGTTGACAGTTCGATTTCAAACCGAGCAGTTTCGTTTCAATGGAATTTAACAGAGCAATAATTGTGTGAAAAATGGAAATTTCGAATCGTGATTTTCGAGTGATGATCTTTTATGATTTTCGATACGGTTTAACACCGCAGCAATGTATGGAAAAACTTAGTTCGTTATTTGGGTATGAAGCACCATCCAAAACTACGGTTTACAAATGGTTCGCAGAATTCAATCGTGGAAAACCAACGTTTGATGTCGATCTTCGCGAAGGTCGTCCATGCACCTCTCTGGTCGCGAAAAATATCGATGCTGTGTGTGAAATGATTTTATCAGATCGGCATGTGACATATATTGAGATAGAGACATCCTTAGGCATCGCGGCGAAACAAATACATACGATTTTGCACGATCATTTGCATGTCCGGAAGCTTTGTAGTCGTTGGATCCCTCACAATTTGAAAGAAGAACAAAAACAGACACGTGTCAAGTGGTGCAAGGAAATGCTAAAAAAATTCGAACGTGGTTGTTCAAATTCTGTATATAACATCGTAACAGGTGAAGATATATATTCATATGAGCCTGAAACTAAACAGCAATCGACTGTATGGGTGTTTCAAAATGAACCTAAACCAACAAAAGTGGTGCGTTCAAGAAGCGTTTCGAAGAGAATGATTGCTTCTTTCTTTGGAAAAACGGGTCATGTTGCAACTGTTGCATTAGAGGATCGCAGGACAGTTAATGCTAACTGGTATACTTCTATTTGTTTGCTGAAATCAGAAGAAACAACGTAAACCGGCGATTCATTGTTCATCATGACAATGCAAGCGCTCACACAGCACGACGAACTGTCGAATTTTTGAACAGTAACAACATCCAATTAATGACTCATTCCCCACATTCGCTTGATTTAGCGCCCAATGACTTCTTCTTATTCAGATACATTAAAAATAAAATGCGCGGCGAGCGTTTTTCATCGCATGAAGAGGCCGTTGAAGCATTTAAATCACTTTTTTTGGAGGTACCTCGCTCAGAGTGGAAAAAGTGTTTTGCAGATTGGTTTCATCGGATGCAAAGTGTATAGCTTTTAAAGGGGGATATTTTGAGAAGCAATAAAGCGATTTATATAACGTAATTTGTGTTTTGTTTTACATTTTCCGCAAACTTTAGCAGTGCCCCTCATAATGTACGATAATGCAAACTTTAAAATTATTTTATAGTTCCACCAGTTAGGTAAGTAGAGGATGTTCAAGTGAAGTGCGTTAGTTGGTAACTTAAGGTTAACAGGTGTAAATATCTACATGGTGAGGAAAATGTTACACAGTGTGGCAATAATTTGTCAATATCGCTGTAAAAAAGTTAAAAAAAAAGTTAGTAGGCATGAACTACTTTACATGGCCGTGACTTTGAGTTTATTTTACATCACCATGTGGAACTATATGGAACGTGCAACTTTTTGAATAAGACAGAGACAATTTTTATTGGAGTTGAGAACTTAATGCGATTTTTTCTAAAAATTTACTTACGCAACATGTTAAACTCTTAATGCTACCATAATTAAAAACATCTGGCGATTCAAAAAATGTAAAATACGTCATAGGTTGCTATTTCCAAAATTAAAGTTGCATGCTTTTATGTTTTCACGTAATGACGTAAGAGAAATTCAAAGTTCATCATTCATTCATTATCTTACCGTTTGGTTTCGAGGACCATTTGAAAGGCGCGGGAAGTGCAACGCAGGTAATGAGCCACACGCCACTTACATTATGGTCTCCCTCATAAAAGTATGTTTTGCCTAGTAATTTCAGTTAAAAATATTTTGTTGCTGTACTAAAATAGTTATGTGTGCATGAATTTGCAGTATGATTAACCAGGGCGAAGATCTAAAAGAGTTTGTACATTTCTATAGTGGCGTAAATAAAGATCAGAGAGCAAAAGCAGGAATATCAATTCTTATTAGAAAGCAGTTGACTAAACATATTAGGACTTGGGAACAAATAAGATTAATAAAGGTTGAATTGGCAATAAAAGGATATGATTTAGTAATCTTTGCTGTGTATGCTCCCTCGGACGATGAAAATGAAAATACAAAGAATGCATTTTATGACACTGACGGAATTACTTGAAAATGTGGGCAGTAGAAAAGAGATTTTGATGCTGGGAGATTTCAACGCACAGACAGGTAATAAGATCAATAATGATGTAGTAGGAAGATATGACGAGGACAGAGTTAATAATATTGGTGAGAGACTGATAGATTTTTGTCAAAAGCACTCACTTAATATATTAAATAGTTATTACCAGCATAAGCAAATTCATAAATATACCTGGACGCAACCTACAAGACAGTTAAAATCTATTATAGATTATGTCATATCTATACAACGATCAAGAATACAAGTTGAAGATGTAAGAGTCCAGAGAGTATTGGAATATAGTTCTGATCACTACTTAGTCCGAGCAAAGTGGCATTTTTTATATCATAATATGACCCAGTCGAAGGAAGCTGTTAAAACCAAAGGACTCACACACACAAGTTCCCAAAATACAACCTGCAACGTTTAAAAGATTACTCTACAAGCTTTTATACAGAACACGCTTGAATATAAAATTAAACGGCATAAACTACTCTTCTGCGAAGAATATGTACAAATATTGCAATGAATTGTCTCTGTAACTGGCTAGCTGATTAAAATGACATGTAATATTTACTGCAAAATTAATAGTTATATGCCCTTTTTAATATCTTATTTAACTGGAAAATTCAATGCACTAACTCATCAGCAAAATATGTAACTCGCTCAGGTGGGATCAGAATTTGACTATATTTTCAAATTTGATCTGAAATTTACTATCTCAAATTCAAAGTCGGTAGTTCAAATGTGCTGTTCTTACTAGGTAGGTCAAATAATTGTCCAACTGATAGCTGACACAAATTTGTTGATGGTGCAGGACTGCGTATCCGAACGTTTAAAAACTCGTGGAAATATTGTGAAAAACGAAATTTTTCTCGCTTGGCAACTAAACTCTTCTTTGTTTTAGAATAACGTCAGGACTGTTCCTTCGATTGTTCAAAAGATGAAAACGACGCTACTTCTTGCAATTTTTTTTTGGACGCTTGGGTTCTCGCTGGATCGCAAAATTTGATAACGCCATTCGATTTTTGAATATTTAGAGCCTCGCTGGAGCCCTGGGAACGCGCTAAACTTCTTCGCCAAGGTTTGTTCTCGCGTTATACTGCTTTTTTCCGACTCTGACGCATAAATTGCAGGCACCCTACCTTATAAAACTTCGGATCGCTCTGCAACGTAGATGCTCGTAGGTGATGCTGCACGGATTTCCTGCTGGAGGCGGTTTCCTCGCTGCAAATGTTGACGGTGGCTCTGTTGTAGACTCTACTGATGTCTTGGAGTACAGACCTCTGGCTCGGGATGCTTACTTTTACCGGGAACGAAACTGGAAGATCCCACTTGAAACGGCTGCTGATGTTCTCGGAATGAGATCGTAGAATTTTCAATTTTATTTATGGTGTAAGGCTTCACAAACACTCTCATATGAACACTAGCACATGGGCAATAAAATGCAATAGTTTTTAATAGTTAAAATGCTCGTTTATTGTTATAAATTCTCAATTAAAAGTGGAGCAACAATCACAAACTTCAAGTCCAATTAATTTCAATTGTTTTTTGTTTTTAAACAATCTAGCATCAGGTTGCTAAGTTACGGAAATAAGTTTTGATACAAAAATGTTACAAAAGGAATAGTTTCATACATAAAATTAAAATTAACATTTCTTAAATCTAAATTATTGTCTTTCCCTTATAAATAAAATTGTCTCTTTGCGATTGCACACTCAAACGTTATTTTAAGTTACTGCTCTGCTTTGTTTCACTTTGTTTTTAAATGCACTAATTATTGAGTTCCGCACTTTCATGTCTCTCGCCACATTCCGTTGCCCATATTTAACAATTGCTCTCTTGCAAGTCTTTCTCTTCTGCTTCATATCGGTTGACCTTTTTGCTATGTTCACAATTTTCACCAGCTTATGCTTTGACTTAACAAACTTACGCTGTGTTAAAATTGCAGCCAACAAACCATTTGTGTTAAATAAATTTTATGCGGTTTGGCTTTTCATGTGCACAAACCTTTCATTTTAAATTATATTAATTCACAAGCCAATTCAAAACCCCCTGAACATGCTTTGTTTTAGCGTGTCTTTCTCTACTAATTATTGGTTCTTGAGTCTCATTATATCAATACATTTACTATTTTACTTTTGTTTAACATTACATTTATTTAAAATAACTGTGTGCCTATTGAATAATAATAATAAAGTGTCTTTATTGACATAAATATCAAAACGAAGGTTTTATACATCCAATATTATTGGTGCAGGGCGAAGTTCAGTTGGGCAACATAGTGCAGACCTCTCCTCCACTTAACCCTGCACAAAAACTAAAAACCAAACCTAAAACTAAGTAAACAAATAATTTGAATATTAATTAAAAATGAGAATACGCATCGAAACCGCACCACATATTATTTTGAAAATTTCTCCGTATTAATGACCCACAAAATATAACTACAGGAAAGTCTAAGAATCAAAAATTCAAAAGATGATAAAAAACACTCATTAAATTGCAGCAAGTATAGTTGGACAAAGAAGTAGTTGTTTAAGCCGGCACCGAAACTTAGAAGGTGGTAGCATTTTAATTTCCAATGGCAAACCATTGTAAAGTTTTGCAATACAGTATAAAAAACATGTACCTTGCTCGCTAGAAGGTAAAGGTATATTCATTTTACCCCTGAATCTTAAATTTAAGTTATGGACATCGGTGCGATATGTAATAGTGTTATACAGATATGGTGGACATTCAGTAGCGACTACTTTGTGATAGAGGGAGGCAGGGTGAAAGTAACGTCTGTTTTTGGCAAAATCCTTTCAAACCTTTTAATGCCAAATATTAAGCGTAAACATGCATTTTGAACTTTCTGTATCCTAGATTTGTCTCGTGCATCTAAGCAAGGACCATATACCGAATCACAAAAATTAAATTTTGATAAGACAAGACTGTTAACACAACAAAACCTTGATTTTTCGATTGAGAACTTGACGATTTTGAAAAACCAGTCGAAGGTTACAATATTCACTTTGCAAACATTTTGATACATGCTGTTTAAACCGTAACCCGCTATCAAGCGTTACAACTAAATTCTTTGCGGATTCAACTACAGGTAAAGTTTGGTTATTGATCTTAATATTTACAAAAAAAATATTTTTTAATTGGTCAGTTCTTTTACCGAATATTAACAATGCTGATCTGCCTGGATTGAGTGTTATAGCATGCTGCTCAGATATTTTTGCTAATTCTGCAAGATCTTTGTTTATCGCTTCACACGCTTCGACAACTTCTTCAAGTTTAGACGATTTATAAATTTGTGAGTCATCCGCGTAAAAATGAGAGGTACATGATTGCAGCACAGAAGGAAGTAAAGAAGTGTAAATCGCAAAGAAAACTGGTCCTAAAATAAAACCTTGCGGTACTCCCGATGTAATATTAGAAAGTTCTGATTTTTGAACATGCAAACTGACAGCTTGTTGGCGATCGGACAAGTAATTGGTTAACAGAGTGACTGCATTTTGACTCAAGCCAATATAATGAAATATAGAGAGTAAGACGCGATGATTAATTGTGTCGAAGGCTTTGGAATAATCGAGTAGTACAAGAACCGTTACATTTTCCTGATCAGGTGCCAAAATACATCATTTCTAATTTTTAATAAAGCCGTGCTACAACTGTATCCCTTCCGAAAACCTGATTGCGTATTTGGTATTACACTATATTTGTCAAGATGGTGTCGTAGTTGACACTCAATAACACTTTTGATAAGATAGGAATAATACTAATTGGTCTAAAGTCTTTAAAGTCACTTGGAGCCGTAACTTTTGGTAATGGTAGGACAAGAGCACGTTTCCAACAAGTGGGGAAAACGGAATTACATAAGCAATAATTAACAAGATGGGTGATTATGGGAAGTAGAAACGGAACACAAAGATTAATCATTGAGATACTTAATTCATCCACTCCAGTCGCATTAGTTTTGATTGACGACATTATTTTTCCTATTTCATTTTCATCAGTGACTGTAAAATTACATTTTTCTACTACCGTCTTCTTAATATTATTTAGATAAAAATTTATTACGTTATCGTCAATATTTGTTTTTTGGAATACTATTAATAAAAAAGTTATACATTTCGTTACAGTCAGACAGATTAGTGGGAAGATCATTTTTGCGATGTTTGTTAGACAGACTTAGTAATTTTAAGTCTTTCCATACAGATTTAGAGCTACTGTTAAATTTACTATCGGAATAGGCTTTCTTTTCTCGTTTTATTGCTGTTTCCGTGAGATTTCTAAGCTGTTTGTAATAATTCCAGTGTTCTCGATTGTTCGTTCTCTTAAAACGATTTAAGGCAACATCACGCGTACGCATCATGTGTTTAATGTTAGTTGTTAGCCACGGTGCATGAGCTTTAGTAAACCTCGGCGACTTGATTGGAGCATGAAGATTAAGAAGTATAGTCGGATTTTCAACAACAAAATTTACTTTACTATCAATATTATGAATATGATGAATATCGTTCCAGGGTATTGATCGCAGGTCTGCAACAAATTGTGGACAATCAAAGAATTTAAAATTTCTGTATATACGTATAACAGGTTGAGGATTTAGATGAGGTAGACTAATACAGCAACATACTAAGTGGTGGTCAGAAACTTCGTGCATACTTAAAATGGAAGCGTTGGAAATAATTTCTTTATTGGATACAACAATCAAATCTATAAGGGAAGATGATAGCTGTGCAACACGTGTAGGCTCACTTACTACCTGCTTCAAACCAAGGCTTTCGAAAAATTCCAGTGTATATAATGTAGAAGCACTTTCTATGTCCAACATGTGAATATTGAAATCGCCAAAACAGAATATTTCTTTAGTTATAGATAATATTGTTGATAATGTTGTTTCTAAAGAATTTCTAAAATCCAGGTAAAAACGTTTGTGCGGATTATAGACTACTCCAAATGCGTATTTATGTTTCTCGATAGTGATTTGTATCCAAAGTTGTTCAATATCATAATTACAGTTTAAAACGGAGAAAGCTGAAAAGGTTTTAATATAAAAAGCAACACCACCTCCTCTCGTTGTCCTATCTCTACGTACAACATTATATCCTTGAATACATATGGCATCGGTCTGAATATCTCCAGTCAACCAGGTTTCGGTGCAAGCAATAATGTCAAACTGATTATACAAAACATGCTGCTTAAAATTTTCAAAATTATTTAAAATCGATCGTACATTAGGATAGGCACATTTAAAAATTTTATTCATTTTCGGTTAAGCAAGCGCGGTCTTACCGTTGTGGTGCCGCTTCACACATACCTATATCAAATCATGGGCCCTTAGAAAACAAGTAGAATAAATTTACGAACTAATCAGATATGAATACTCCTAAATATTAAACAAAGATACAAGATTATTATGCAACTAAAGGAAATCACTACGTACATTATAACTAATTTGAAAATTAAAAATATAAGTTCAATAGCAATAAATTAGTAGTAAATTTTTAATGAACCATGTTAAAAGGCTACATAATAAGAAATAAGAAAATATTTTACAATACAAAGCAAAATTGCAAACTCAAAAATTTTCTATTCCTACATTTAAATGTGCAGAGTGATAAAGAGATACACGCTTTATGAGCCAAGGCTGTTTAGATCTTGAACGGAGAAAATGGGTTTTATTGTGTTATTAAAGTTTGCAAACACTTTACCGTCTCTTGTCCATGCCTTATCTTTTCCGGCATGTTTTTGGGTTTCTTTTAATAAATGTAGACTCTCTCGGGAAAGGTCTTCGCGAATAACTACGCCTGTGTTCCGTAAAAGTTTCTTGTTGGAATACACTAAATACCGATATTTGTAGCTGGTGAAGCTTACTATGATAGCACGTGTCTTATCACTATTACGTGGTCTCACACGATGCACGCGGTTGATGTAGCTAGTTTGAATGCTTATCGACATTAAGCTTTGTTTTAAACATTTCTGTTAACATTTCATCACAGTTTTCATGCGTTTCCTCTCGAACTCCAAATACACGCACAGAATTTCTTCGCGTATATTGTTCTAAATTGTTATAGGCACTTTTTAATTTAACATTTTTTGATTTAAGCACTTGAATTTCTTTGTCCAACACATTAATTTTATTAACTTGAATTTGCAGTTTTTCATTTAAACTCTTGATAATTATATCGGAGACTGCTGTAGCAATTGCACTTATAAAGCTTTTATCACTACACATGGTCGTTGTAGTACTGGTTATTATAGTGTTTATATACTCTAACTGATCTCGAGTGAACGGCATTGTTACTATAATCGAGCATTATTAACGGCACCAAACGAAAACACCTCTATCGGCTAGCGCAGCCCATATTAGAATGAGTCAATTATCCTGCACTGCAGTCAGAGCCAAGTCGTGGGCTTAATACCACTTTAATATGTTGTAGAAAAGGTCAACGAAGCAGCAAAGGAAGCTGTCGGGAAAGTGCAAAATAATTCCAGTAAAAGAACGCCGCCCTGGTGGAATGACGAAATAGAGAAGATGGATCAAGAAAAGAAGCAATTATATTGACGATGGAGGTCACCCAACGATATGGATGACCGACAACAGTTTATACATAGGTAACAGGAACGTTAAAAGAGCTGTGGCGAAAGTAAAAAATGAAATTTGGCAAGACAGATGCGAGCAGATTGATAATTATCCAGAAACTACTAGGTCAAGTGAAGCCTGGAACACAATTAAGAGTTTAAGAAGTGATACTAAAGAACATAGCGGACTAAAACCGATATCTATGCAAGCGTGGCCGGAATTTTATGAAGAATTTCTAAGTGAAAAGATACCACAATTCCAACCAAATGTACTACATCATAAACTCGACAATTATTTGACAGAAGAGAATGAGATAACGCTAGAATAAACTAAAAAAGCTATCTTTGGCATGAAAAATGGAAGGGCTCCTGGACCTGGTGGCATCCTTGTCGAACTTCTAAAGCACGGACCAGAAAAATTGTATGAACTTCTCATATTTTTAATTTGTTCCTAAAAGTAGAAGAACTTCCAGTTGGGTGGAAAACGGTATACATAACTAACATCTACAAGAAGGGGGATAAAACAAAATATTGCAATTATATACCACTGAGTGTTACAAATTCGCTACAAAGAATTTATGGAAAAATAAACAAAATACGCTCGAGAATGAGGTCGCAGATTTAAAGGAGGAAAGTGGATTCCGTGCTGGGCGATCTGTGGTAGACAACCTGTGTTGCTTAAAGCAGCTGATAGACAAACGATTCGCATGTAATCTCGATACCCATATGGTTTTTATGGGCCTAAGGAAAACCTACGACAGTGTCCTATTATTTAAATTATGGCAGGTTATGCAACAGAGAGGAATTAAAGGGATCTATGTTCAGGCTATACAGAAACTTTATAGTAATATGATGAGTCGTGTCAAAATAGGCAACAAATATCAAATAAAATAAAAGTAACAAGGGGCTTCGACAGGGCTGTTGTATTGCCCCTACATTGTTCAAGATATACCTGAATGCAGCTCTCGAACAATGGAGACAAAAATGCCAAAGTATGGGGGTAGCTGTGGGAAATGATAAATTATTTACGTTACATTATGCAGATGATCAGGTGATTATAGCTAAAGATCAGATAGATATATGATGGACATGCTAAGAAAATTAAACAGTTTAACATGCAAAATCAGTTTAATTTCGTATAAGAGAAAAAACTGGTAGCAATCTTGATTTAGAAGTTGGCCGATGTCATGATGACCTACAAAACAAAATGTCATTTTAAAGTCACTAGATTATCACGTGACTCCGAAGTGGTATAAATATGACTATACTTTTCAAATTGTGACTATGACTTTTCACGGCTGTTAATACAATATTTATACTTTTTGATATTTATTGGGTTGTTGGATAAACTTTTGTATGCAATGCGTAGGTTATTACAAATAATTCACTTGAGAAATTACTCTTCTCGGCGTAGCGGCCTCGAGGGCTCAACTACTTTTCTCTTGTTGATTATTTGTACGAGATATACCACCCTTATACCATAAATAACTATAATTGCTTAAACTGATTGACGGTATTACACCACCCCTGTTGTAGGAGATTTTAATGTATAATAAAAACTAGTGATATCTACCCTGTTTGCTTAATTCACAGAAGTAATATCAATAATAATGTATATAATTCTCACTTACCTTGTTGCTTTCAACTGAATCATATATTGACATATATCATACTTTCATAATTGACTTTGAAATTATGTCATGTTTAAATATACCTCGGCTAGCCAGCTTATTTAGCAATTGAGACTCTCTGTACTTCCCAGCTGAATGAGTTAATGTCAAATATATATATACTGTATTAATGAATTGTACTTTGAATAACTAAATAAATATTAATGTAATTATTTAAATCACACTCTTAGTACTTGAGTTTGAATCTAATTAACTGTTATAGTGTATTAAACGTTTGAATTGACATTACAAATTAATAGTCAGATTAAAGTTGTCAAAATTATTTAATTAAATGAAATTTCCAATAAATGCGGTTAAATACTTTTTAAAATAACTAGATCAAAATGATAAATTTCTAATTATAAAGATCGAAACCGTCGAGTACTCAAATCACAATATTAATTTAGAAAACTTAATATTCTAAGATTCTCTAAATCTAAATACAAGTTTTAAATTCTAAATTTGCCGTATCCAAACTGTTACTATAATACACTAACCTTCAACAGCCGAACTCGTACTTCCGATGTGATTCTAATATCAGTTTCACACTGATCGAAGTCGTCAAACACCTACTTGGAGATGATGAGGACCCATAAAAGCTCGTTGTAGACAGACTTGACCGTTTAATATTTTCTTAAAACGGTATTGCAGCATGCCCAACACACAAACACTCACTAAACTGATGGCTTGTAAACCAATGACCACTTGAAATGGCTTCTATAAATCTCCAACTCACTATGTGAAGAATAATATTGACCCCTTGGTCAGTATTTGATCATGCAGAAGGCTATTCTTACTAACACGTATCAAATTGCAATTATATCCTCACAATTAAAGGTATTATTAGACCTTTAATGTGACTATTTTGACGGAGATTCTTTTAAATTATAGAAACTTTTTTACTCTTGTCAACAACCTCTTGGTTGCTAATATTTACTGCCACCCGTTATTCTCTTACACTTGTTATCACATGATACCCTTTTGATATCTTGATATTAATTGAAAATAATTAAGCATTCTCACAGCATGCTACATTACAGTCTATGTCGTATATGTAATTTTCTACCTATTAGCGATATTAAAGACGCATTTTATTAACACAGTAATTTCCTTACAGTTATCCTTGACCATGCGTGACCACCCTTCTGCGTTCTTATAGCAAATATTAAATTCTAAAATTTTCTACACGAAAATTTTAAATTATAATTTCCATGTGTATATAATCATAAAATAAATGTGGTGTTAGGTAACTTTAAGCGTAAAATACAACAATCAGCCAAAGAATATCGAAATCTAATAAGGGAAAGATTCTGTGTGATATAAGGCGAAATAAAAAGATGTTTTTCAAATAAGGAGTTTCCGATGGAGTCACCTTGATGACACGCTATGATAACATCGTGTTGATTCCAGTTCAAGTAGATAGTAACTAGCAAAATTGTATTTTTCTGCATTCTGTAGGCTAAAATTTTAATTATCCTGTACATAGGATGTATTCTAGATTTGTTAGCTGCAGTATTAGCTATGATGTAATATTTTTCACTACGACGGTTTATTGGGTATTAATTTAATTTACTATTTGACATTACAAGCTTTGTTTAAATTCACACTGATTTCGATTTTTTACTTGAAACTCGACGAGCTAACGCAAACCAAAGATGCGTGAAAATGGAAACCACAACAAGTATCTAAAGTTTCAGTTCACCCATCACTGGAAAGTCTGACGCGTTGAAAAGGAATAAAAGATTAATAAGGTTCATCTTTGATGGTATCGACCACAAGGCCAAGTCATTCACATAGTGGAATGTGGGGTTAGTTGACAAGACAGCTTTCGCGGAGAAAAGTAGGAAAAATGACGTGACTTGACACGTCACCCTTTCTAGTTCTAACCCTGGATTTTAACGACATCGTAATCCAGTCAAGATTGCGAATAAATACGAGGGTAGCTCGAAATTGACAGCCGCCTAGAGCCACCTGTGGGCTCTTAAAGCCATTAGAAATATCCCCTGTATGCGAGGCGGGCTACTGAATGCTTAAACGGTTTTTTGATAAATTGGCAGTAAGTTTAGGCAGTTATAATCGCGAGGGCGCAATTTATATAAATGTAGAAATCACAGCCGCGATGAAGTTGCGTGGTTTAGCATTTGAAAGTTGCGTTTAGGGCTATTAATTAACATAAAAACGAAATTCGCACAGACTCGGCGCATTCCACGTAGGCGATTCCCTGGGCTTGTTGTTTTATATTCCTCGCGGAGATGAATTTGGTTGTGATTTGCATTATGTATTAAATTTGACACGGTTTCCTTTCAAGTATTAAATTTTGTAAAAGCTGGCGAGATGTTTGCGGTGTTGCTACATGCAACCCTTCTAAAAATAAATGTAGCTTGTATTTCTTGTTTAACTAATCGGTTATGTAATGGAATATCATTTCCCATAAATGAAATTTTAAAAAACTAGGAAGCATGGTGAATAGCAAGGGCAAAGTTATGGATACAAATTTTCAGCGATAGGAAACGATATTGCACCCCATGTGAAAGTAACAGCAAAATTGTTATAATATGCTTTTCCATTCGTTGATCAGACGTACTGAATCGTCGAAGAGGACAATAGCGAAGGAACATCTGCTGTTTTATAAATTGTCTGTATGCAATTGCAAATTTAATAGGACAGAAATTCAATAAAATTTATAGCTATTTTGCCGAGAATACGCCCTCCTAAGCATCAAATAAGACTGAAGAAGGACAGAGAATATAGATTTCCGTTTTCATTGACACTCGGAGCGTATATTAGATCCGGCCGGAAAGAAAAGAGAGGGAGTACGTACCCTCGTCCTTTTGAAATCGATGATGAAGCAATCTATGCTTAATTGCTTACCGCTACTCGACAACACCTCGAATCATTTCGCACTACAATTTCGTCAGCGTCAAAAGTAAATTAAGATTCGTAGGCGCAAGATTCACCTGAAGGACTGCGAAACCATCCAAAGTTATACTGGCGCTCCTTCACTGCAATTACAAACTTAGTGGAAAAGTTGGATAAAATTTTTAAAGAGTTTAACAAAAATTATAAGAGATAATTATCTATTATTATGTTAATTATATTTAAGGTATCAACTTTATGTATAGCTATTACCTAGAAACTTAAAATTTTGTAAATGAGAACACTTTGACGGAAAATCCAACACAAGCAGTCTTAAGACTTATGTGTATAAGAATGATAAGACAATATAGCAGGCATAGCAAATATACCAAATGGTTCTCATCCATCCACTTAGCTGCTGAATTATATTATTACACTAAGTAGTAAATCTATAGTTGTACCGCCCTTAAATGAAGGGTTGACAAGGCCTCGGCTAGCTCTTTTAACTTTCGACAGAATAAGGCGTGGTGTAAGGACTAAGGTAAGAAATGCTTCGGGATTTTAAATTAAACAGAAGGGTTAATGAGGCGCCTTATCGTTACTCTCAATCTCTCTCAAAGGCCCGTCTCTACAGTCCATTTTTGAACATAGGCCTCCTTCATCTTATTCCATCGGTTTCTATCTTGTGATTCTGGTGTCCAATTAAGTCCCGCGGTCAGTTTCAGGTCGTCAGTCGAACGCATTGGCGGGCATCCTCTTTTTCGTTTTCTATCGTATGCCTCCAGTGCAGGATAGTATTATTCCATGTCCGATCTTTACATCTCGCTATGTGTCGTTAGTCACAACATATAAAAACAAAATTAACTAATTAATTATACGCCATCTACCTTTGATGTTCCACTGCATATCGAGATTACTCGTTCAGCTTGCAGAAGAAAACACACACAAATAATAGCAATAGAGGCATTTATTTAAATTCAAATATCGCAGTATCACACGAATGAGTTGCATTAGCCCTCAGCCCATGTGACAACAATTAAAGTTGTAGGACTATTGCTTATCAAATGAATGAATAAATCACAAATAGGAATTAAGTTCCAAATATTCAATCCACAAAATGCTAATTATAGCTTAACTTACAACTTCAGGACAACACATGTGCTATTGCAGTTGGCATAATCGCACAACGCTTAAGGCGCGGCTCATAAGTTACAATGCACATACTTATTTCAGCAATTTTGAATTATTTAGATTCTCGCTCATAAGCGTCACAAAAGATTGAGCAAAAAGGTTGATTGAACACGTTCAGTTTGATTTGCTAAGATCTTAGTAGGAACTGACAGCGAATAGCTGATAATGGCATGTACTTACAATTTAACTTGATGTTGCAGTCCAGCGATCGGCAAGTTGAATCCTCTTGCGTTTCATTTATCCATGAAGACGCTAAGCCGGATTTGGCTGCTAAATTCTTAGAATCCCACTGTTACAAGGCAGCTAGGGGAGACGCGGGCTTACCGATGATGGCAAGGGGCTTCCCACGCTGAGTGAGGCAAGGGGGCGTTCCCACGCCGAAGTGAGTTAGGAATCTGTCGATGAAGTGTGGTGTCCCGGGAGTTCTTACTGGGCCTGTTATCGGAGATGAAATTTCTATTCCGAAGCAGACCGCACGGTCGTCAACCCTTAAAAACTTCTGGATTCTACCCTATCCCACAACTGCGAGCCGCGAGGCCTCCACAACGGTGGGTAAGGATGTTTGAAGGATGAGTACGGCGGTACGGCCGAAAGGCTGAGCCGCTGGCGCAGAGATATGTGTGGTAGAGAGCTTGCTCTCGAACGGTGACCCGTCAAACGTTACATACACGGGTACTACGGGCGGTCAACACCAAGCCCCACGCATCGAGATACCCGGCACCTCGGTGTCGGGTACCGCGAGCGTGGTTGACCAGTGCGGAAGGACTCGTAGTGGCAGTTGGTACCCAATATGCTGGAAAAGGGGCTCCCGTTTCGGTGGGGGCTAACGGGCGGCGGCTCCATAAGTCGTCAGAGGTTGGATAGGCCTCGACCGGGTCGATGCCGGACCTGCGGCATCGGTAGCGTCCCCGCCTGAGAGACCGAAAGGTACGGAAGGCGGTGGGACGTTATGCTTAATTGCTAGGTACGTCTAGTTTCACAAATGTGTGTTAAAAGGCAGTTAACAACAAAAGGAAGCGGCACATATCAGGAATTCCTGGCTGAATTCCGAAGCGGAATCAGGAAACTGAATTAGCTAAATTTTTCCCTTCCTGTGAGCCCATAACAGCCCATACCGGTTGGCATAAATATTAGGAATTATGAGCGAAAATAAGCTATGGGAAGAATTTTTATCGAAGGTGTTATCGGCCTAATTGCTTAGAAAACGGCACCACAGCGGTTTCAATTATTGGAGGCGCAAGGAAACGCAATTTGAATATAAAAATCAGTACACAAAGAACAAAATAGATGAGCTTTCTAACCTACGCTGAATGCGCACCTGTGAAAAACAACGCCGAGCGGCTTCACTTGTTAAGCGACAAAAACGGCTTTAGTTTAGCCCAACAATTTATATCCGCGAGAGCGTACTTCTCGAAAAATTAATACTCTTCCAGCGATTCTGCTGTTTGAGCGGCCTAATCGAATCGAAATGCGACAAAAAAGCTGCGACAAGAAAACTGCAGGTGTTTATCTCTTAGCACAAACGCTTGCTGCGATAAACTTCAATTCTTTTGCTACAATAATTGGATATAAGGTGGTCCGAAGTAAGGTACCAAATGCATTAATGCGTTATTGAAATGAAATTGGAACGGGGCGTTACATAGTAGCGTTCATAGATAATAGAAAAGAACTTGAGCTACTCGAGGTAAATGATTGAAAAACCAGGTAAGATTAAGCCAACATTTGCTTCAAAGCAGAATGGTAGGGTCGAACTGGCTGATATTTGGTAAGTAAGTAGTAGCAGTGATTATTAGTATTATTATTGATGGATAATTAGTGGATAAATATGGGTGTGATTAGACAGTAACTCCGTAAAGGCAAGGTCGATAATTTTCCTCCCACAAACAAATTGTTATGTTATTTATGTCCCTGTAAAGCTCCGTGTGTACGTCTATGTACTCTCCCCGCGAGTGGAGAAAGAGCCACCTGAAGTAAATCCCCGCCGAGGTATAAGTAAAAACCAGTGTGGGCAGACAAGTAAGGAATGGCAATGCTAAAAACAGCGTAGACTTTTTATAAAGTTATCGTGTTTATCAGAATCGGTAATTTTCCAGATTTAAAGCATTCTTCAGCCAGGCGAACGAAGAATATCATTCGATGGTAACGTGGAATTAAATTCAGCATTCCTATCGCCTTAAAACTGTTCTGAGCCCTTGCTTGTTTCGTAGACAGAAAACTGTCAGGATTGCACCCTTGATCGTTCGTGGCCTGCAAACTTATAGGGTTCCACCCTTGATTGTTTCCATAGGCTACAAACAACTAGGGTTTCAGCCGTGATTGTCACCGTAACCTCCCGTGCTCCATATCTTTAGAAAAGCGTCACCAGGGCATCAGCAGAATATACAATTTCCTTCCACTTGTGACGCTGCATGACATTAATTTACGTTGATTTACTGTACTTTGTCAATAGCTTCTATAGTGCTGTAGATCTTGCACATTTATAAATCCCTCGTTTTGTAGTGAAAGTTCAGGTATTGGTATTGGATAATGTGAACATGGACAGTCAAATGAGTACATTTTATGGACTTTGTCTGCGTTAGACAGAAATAGATACATATGTCTTATAATCTAGTATCCTAGAATTCAGTGTTTTCTAAAACAAAACACCTTGATTTTGTCGATTCTAGATGTTAATTACGTAAGTGTATTTCTGTCAACAGCACACAAAGCCGACGAACTGTATCCGAGCTCATTTGATTGCCTATGCTCACATTTTCCACCACCAATCTGTGTATTGCTATGATATTATGCCTGGGAATTATTCATTGTTAATAAAAAAAGTAATATTTATTAGTAGGTATTAAAAAATAATTACATTCATTTTATAACTTAGAGAAGGTTTTTGTGTTATTGGAAATAAATGCACTTAGTAAATATAAATGCTTTGCAATAATTTGATAGTATAATAATTGTTTAAATGAATTATTAATAAATACGACTTTAAAAGACACAGTAGGGAAATATTTTGCAGTAACAAATAAACTTCAATAAATGAATGTAAAATTTGTGGCGGTTTCAAATGCCAAAACTCAGAAGAAATAAATCAGACCTAAAAGCATACAACGAAGAGAAAATCCAAAAAGCTTTAGAAGAAGTAAAGCGGGAATAACCTAAAAAGATAGTTGCCAAAAAATAGGATTTCCAGATCTACAATATAGTTTAGATTGAGCAGAAAGTTTACAAAAATTCGGCATGGCCGAAACACCTATCTAACTGAAGAAGAGGAAAACGTCATTGTTTTCTTGATACTAGACAGTTGTAGGAAGGGTTTTTCACGTAGAAAAGATGGTATTGTTGCTTCGGTTAAAACATATCTTAACGCTAACCGTAGAACACTCCGTTTCATGACATTATTCCAGGCAAAGGTTTGCTTCAAGGCTTTTAAATCGTCATCCCATTTTAATGAGTCGGACACCAGTGTCCGTGACAAACGCAATCATTAATGTCTCAGAAGCTGATATTCGCAAATGGTTTGATAATATTGAACAATATTTGAATGACAAAAATTATTTTAAACTATTGCAAGACCCTACTCGTGTATTCAATGGAGATCAAACATACTTATTGCTCTGCCCAAAGAGGGAAAATCTTTAGCCGCTGAAGGTTCGAAAAATGTATACGAAGTAGACCATGGCAATGCAAAAAGCAACTTAGCGGTTATTTTCGTTATCCGAGCCCCCCATGGTCATTTATCCTTATAAGAGAATGCCACAGCAAATTGCAGTTGGTGCTTTATGCGTTTGCATTTGGCGGTACACAGGAAATACATTTCACATTGAAACAGATAATTCCGCTATTTCTTGTCTGAAAAATGCAACGGTTCACAACTATAGGTTGTATATAAAGGCTTTAAAATTGCAACAATTTTATTTTGAAATTAAACATTGGCCAGGAAGAGAGAACATGGTTGCTGATTTCTTAAGTCGAACGGGTTTGTCATACTTTGAAAAACCTGAACAAGTATTAATTGGTATAGAAAAAATATATTAACAGGGCAAATTTTAAAAACAAGAAATTGTAAATCGACAATATGTTGAAAAAATTCAGCAAATTAGAAATTCAGTTACCCAAAGTGAATCCCAAGGGTGCAAAGTATATGTAATGATTACAAGAATGTTAATTAAAATTATGAATGGTAAAAATTTTATTATTGGTTTTATGTAAAGAAGACGCATTTGACGTAATAATAGAAATTCATACAATATTTGGACATAGCGGGACAAGCCAAACTCTGTAGCGTGTCAGTTCTATGTAATATTATTTTAATATAGTACAGTCGTAGTTTAAATGAGTTGGTACAAGGACATGCAGGTTATTTTATCAGTAAATTAAGCGTTAATAGGTCGAAGCAAAGTAGATATGCAGCTTTCCGATTTCAAATGCATTATTCACACCGATGCCATTTTCTTCTGGGTTAGAGAACGACATTATTCCCTGGGCACGAATTTGTAATCCAGTGGCGCCGCGAACTTTTTACGTTATTACTTTCTACGTCCTTCTTGAATTAATAGACAGAACTACTTACGCTGCTCAGAAAAGACTCAATTCTTTGTGTGGAGCTAGCTGTGCTCTTTTCGCTTGGAAACAAGCAGTAGTGATGGTTTGACTTGTAACAAAACAATTTAATAATGAATGTGTCTTTCTGGAAAAAACTAAAAGTTATATTGTTGGTAAAGAGTTACGCTCTGATGAGTGCTGTCACATCAATGTTTCATCTACTATTAGTTACCCATTAATATTATTTCAAAAGACGACTTCCATCAGTTCAATTCGTCATACCGAGTATCATTCAATTTGATTCCAGCATTCTACTGTTATAAGCAAATGTATTTTAAAAAAAAGTTATTATACAACGACTGTTGTGAGAAAGGAAACATGTTTTGACCTTACCTGGTGGCGAATGTTATAGTAGGTATTTTTCCAGCTGGTAACTATCGGCCTAATTGGGCTAAGTCGCCGACTTCGCTTAATCCTTGCCCCGGATCATCACAAGGTAGAGATAACTCCAGCAAATCGACGAGATAAAAATAACGACCAATAAAATATCACAACTTTATTTAAATTGGTGGGTACTATAGTGCAGTTCACAAGCATGCAGGTATAAATATAGATACAATTATAAATATAAATATAAATAAATTTAGGCAGGTATACGGTGGACAAAACGAACACTTTAAAAATTAAGATCGGGCGCCGCAGAGGCAATAAAAAACAATAGTTAGAGAAGTATACGCCGGTACAGAGCAATGCAAGTTTGTTCTGGCTAACGTTAAGCCCCGAATGTTAGCTCTAATTGACGTTAAGGCGATACTCAAACATTTCTAGCTGTCGGAAGCAACGTGCGTTTAGTATGGCCATACGATAACGTCGAGGTCCCTAGTAAAAGAAAGACATCAGGGTATCCATGAATACTATAGCAAGCACTTGAATCTGCCCTTTAACAGGTTTGGAACAGGCGTAACACAAATTTGCGTAAACGGTTTGCGGAAACTTAAATTTGAATAAGCGGCCCCAGTGGTCGGTCCACAATCTACCACCGTCGTATAATGACCTACTTCACACTATAAATTTCGAACGCAAATGGCGGAGTACGAATTTCCAAAACATAAGAAGGGCCGAGTGCTTATCGCGCTAAGCCGTCAAACACAGCTATCACGTGCTACCGGGTAAGTAAAAAAGCATCATTTGAATAAGGTGCTATCAAAGCTCGAATCTCTATGTTATTCTAATCTGTAATTGGTAGGAGGTTCCACTGTGAAGCAGCAATTGGGGCTAAATATAACCGAAAGCTCCCACATATTCGAGCCGAAGAACCGTTGTCAAGGCCGACAGAACTTTGGTAAACCTAATTAACTTTATTCAATAGATTGCAAAAAGTGGCCGCACGACTTTTGCGGCAGCCCTAACATATATCTAAACGAAAACAATTACAAAAGGACGAGGCACATAACCTACCCTCGTACGATCTGTGCTAACGATTAACATAACCTAAGCAAAAGTACACAAGGGGTTACGATTTGTAAAGCATGCCCTAGTTTTTAGCTGTACAAAGCGCGCACCTAGCCTAATACATAATACACCAGGCGCAACGAGTAATAACTATACTAGCGTCTTGCCTGTAGGAATGCACATCCTGATCTAACCTTTCCGTTTGCTTCCTTGGCCGTCTGGCTCACCTGGGGGCAGCAGAGAGGTGAACGTCACGGCAACAGCTGGTAATAGCGGTGCAAGCTATGAATTCCGCGGGTGGCTTGCAGGTAGGTATAGTGCAGACGCTTATTCCCTATGATAGTCCACTGGGGTTGCCAAATACACAGGTAATTTGTCAGTTTCAGGAGCCCAGATCGACAGCTTGGATTCCAGCAAAGTAAACCTCAACGGGAGATGGTTAATCTTAACATGAGATGGCTAAACACGTACAAGAATTCCCAAGTGAGCCCTCGATTAAGAAGATAGGGCCTTAGCTTACCTAACGATGGTGTTTAGCCAGGGGGGCGTGCAAACGTTGGCCCCATAAATCCGCAGTAACGATAGGGCGTAAGTGAAACAACTATCTAATAATTACGAACGTCCGAAACAAAGCATGAGCGCTTCCAGGTCCTCCATAAGACTATTCGGAGATGAGCTCAACAAAAAGGGCCCTTCGAAGTACTAAGCTGCAGGGGACAACCAACTAGCAAGGTAATTTTGCTTGGAAAGCAAGCAGAAGTTCAACACCAGCTTCAGAAGTTACAAGACATCAACATTTTTGTATAAGTGGACCCACAGAAAAACTTCCTAAAAGATTTGACTGCAACAATAGATAACGATGTTGTTCTAGCAATAAATCAGGTCAGAGAATGGTTTATAATTATTGCCATTACGGTTGCCTAACCACCAGGCTTAAATATTTGTAGAAATAGAGCCAAAGTCTAGCTAACTGCTAGGGGAGGTTCCTACGAAGCTACCTATTAAATACAATAAAATGTTTAAAACTAGGATACAGCTAACTAGGCCTATTCTAATGCATGCAAAACCATCAAATTAAACCACGGGCTAATACTTAGGAATAAAGTTGGACTAGCCAATTTTTGCTAATACAGGGAAAGCTATAAAAGTAAGTAACACTGTCCAGACGCACCAAAAGGGCTACTCATGTTTTCTTTAATTAAAACTCTAGTTTTGCATTTATTACTACATAATGCCAATTTTTAATGAATACCTTAGAAAATAAAATAAATCCCACTACGCAGATCATTAATATTAACAGGTACTTAATGAAAATCCAAGTTTTTAAAGTCGCTGGGAATAATCAATTTCTACTTCAGGGCAAATGCGTGAAATGGCAAAGAAGACTTAGGTCTAGCTCTATGGCATCTGAAGTGATAAGAAACATGCAGGGACTTAAAGGTTTAACGTATTACAACTGTTGGCCGTCTTATCAAATTATAATGATGGATGCGGATCTCGGCAGACTAAACTTGTTGACGTAATGCTATCAAACAATAAAACACTAAAGAATAATTCAGTATATAGCTTTGGAATTTTTCACAATTGTAAAGGTTTCGAACCAATCATGAATGGACAATTGTTACTACCAGAATGCTTGTAGTCTGCAGAGTGATTTAAAAAGTGTGGATATAAATTCAGAAGTCTATTAATCATGCAATTTCGAACAACATTTAATCACATGTGTATTCCCAATTCTCAAGGGTTACTGAGATAATGAAGAAAAACCGTATATTATATTAACGCCCTACATCTAACTCACATAGAAACAGTAATAAAAAAAATGTAAAATGACAACAGTAGGCAACTAAGATATCTCCCACAGCCAAATGTTGGTTCTAGAATTACACAGATTTTTTATTCAATGCCTGGTATGATTCATAGGCAAGTCAAAATGCACGCTGACCGATTTCGGATCGTAACAAACTATACAGGGTTTCCAAAAAGTATGGATACAGGTAAATACTTTTAGAACGGTTTAGCAGAACTGGTTGAAATTTGGCACACAACTAAAAGTGTTGACATTCTATCATCTGAGATTGTTATCCATTTTCTCATCATCGTTTATTTTCAAGATATAAGGCCAACTTGAACTCTTTAAATGGCACAGGGGTAAAATGTGATATTTTTGAAGAAAGTATTTTTTTATGAATTCAGTAATGTAACACATGCCCACTTTTATTTTTATTGAAAGCTAAAAAAATCAATATTAGCTTTGACTATTCAATTCACCTGTCATCTGTCAAAAAGTGACCAATGAAAATCCAGAATTCTGACGTTTCATGACCAATCAAAAAAATATCAGTGGATATATCTTCCTAGAAGGTATTCAAGTGACTATTTTTAACAAATGCGATTTTTATAGAAAAAGTCAATATTAGTGTTCTGTTACTATAGAAATTGCGTAGTTTGTTGCTAGATTTACTGAAAACTAATTTGAAAAGTTAGTTTGGTTCATTAAATAGTCCCTCGAATACCATTCTTAGTCAAAGTTAAGTAGATTATTTTTGCGGTGGTATCACTACTCATGTCCATTGCGCTTGGGATTAGGACTCGTGCTAGCGCACTCGTCCTAATCGTACCAAAGCGCAATGGACATTCGTGACACCACCGCAAAAATAGTCGACATAACTTTGACTACTCATGGTATTATAAGTGAAAATACTGTTATTAGCCATCTGTCACTTGCATATATAAAAATTAAACGTTTGTACAATAATTAGATAGAAGACGAAGTTGTGCTTCAGTAGTGACCCTTTTTAATGAAATTCATTCAAATTTTCTTAATTCGACGATTTTTTTAAAAGTTTTGATTAAAATAAGATATCCATGTATTACATCACTGAATTCAGACAAAAATACTCTTTTCGAAAATATCCAATTTGTTCACTCGTGCCATTTAAAAAAAAAGTTGGCCTTATATCTTCAAAATAAATGATGGTAGTAAAAAATTGAAAAAAAATCTCAGATGGGATTCTAGCTGTGAAACAGTGTTAAAATATTTAGCTGTAATCATACTTTATAGCGACCCTGTATATAGCCCAAGCACAAACGATATCGACCCCAAAACAGTAGGTAGTCCTGATTTTTGGCATAAATGTTTCCTCGTACTCTAGGAGTGGCCCTTTAAAGGTCCCCGCCACTGGGGTGGCGGCGTCGTATCAAGGAGACCTTGGCGGTAGTTTCCAAACATCTACTGCTTAGGTAAAGTATTTTTTTTATTTTGAACACGACAAAAGAAAATTCGTTTAGCATCTAAAATTATGGTCTCATGCAAAATTAAAAAATATCGGATGACTTTTATTAAAACGTGTCTATTAGATTTCGGTATGGGATCTGAGAAGGTGCTTCATCTCATTCACAAGGTTCTATAAAAATAGGTCAATATTTCTGAAATTTTGCAGGGGGCTACAATTTTACATTCTAGACTACTTTTTTAATATTTTTCTATATTATGAACGGATAAAGTATTTTATTCTGATTCTTTCTAATATACACCCGACTTCAGAGACTGGGGTACTGAGGAACATTTGTGCCAAAAATCAGGACTACATTATTTTTTTAGGTTTCCCTTAAAATTTATATAATATGCCTGCACCTTAGCTAGAATTACAAAAGCAATACCTAACTGGAGCACATGCCAATAAAATGCAGGACAACTTTTATACTTTATGTTAACGGTTTTTGGTTGTTAAATATAGCAAGTTGTCAATCGGCATTGCTTCAGCGTTCTGTAAAGGTATTATTTAAGCCAAATTATGAGATGTTAGCACAAGAAATTAAGTCCGTATAGTACGAATATTTAGTGGATAGATCACTTTGTCCTTACAATAAATAAAACTTAGTTTCGCCCCACTCTCTTTAAAGGACTGTACGCTAAAATTATTTCGCCTTTCTCAGATTCATACCTAATACTCATTTTTACATGCATTATTCCTGATGGTGACTTATTGGACGCAGCATAGTATTTCAATGTTAAATTTCTTAATTATTTTAGGGCGAAAGTATATGTAACTGTTTTCCAGCAAAAAAACTGCAATTGTTCATACCAATAATTTTGTTGAAGTAGGAAAACCGAAATCAGTAATGCCTTGGATTTATCCAAACAAACCGAAGGCGCCTTTACATTCTGTTAAAATCGGTTTTCGCTAGTATACATTCTACGCAAGTAATTTTCCTGGCTTTGGTGTAAGTTTTGTACGTAATCATCACACACATTTTTTGTGAAATAACATGTAACATGTAACAAGTTATGATTTTGTGTACCTGGTTCAAACTTACCAAGAAATAGTTCCAATTATATCGTCTAAAAAGAAATATATAAAAGAACCCTTACAAAATTCAAAGATACCGAATTTGATACCAATATAAAAAATATTACAGTCAATGTAGATTGAGCAAAATATATCTTTACAGTTCTAATTGTATAGTAAATGTATTCTCTTACACTATAAACACAATTACAAAAAGCCGAAAATATAAATATGTTATCGGCCAGAAATCACTTACCCTGTTGAAACAACGGCTGGAAGCGTAGAATAAAAGCAACGCTATGGTATAGCCAAGCCAGCGTGGACGAGCAGTTAGGGCGTCAGGCTGCGGTGCCACGGTACGGGGTTCAATCCGCACATTTGGCAACCTGCGGGCGGGCCGCCCAGTCGCTTTAAAAATTGGGCACCGAAACCACAGTTGTGGAAGTAAGGAAATTAAAGCAGTCGTCGAAGGCGTGATGCTAACCACATCACCCAGTACGCAGTTAACGGTGTGCCACATGACTGGGTTTCGGAAGAGATATTTCGGCGACCCTGACTCGCCTTGTCTGAGGCCATTTTTCTACATGGAATGAGGTGCTCGAATTTTACTATGGTATAGCCGAATTAAAGGACATCCTAATATACCTACAGATGGACTGAAGGAGTGGCTTAGATCTGACGGAAATTGGAGAACCAGATAATTTCCAACAGTAAGTTAAATGACACAGAAATATATAATAATAATTAAAGACGTAACAATATTAAATCAGTTTAAAGATAGGCACTCACCACGTGTTAATAAGAGAATAGTAAAACTTCAACTCAAGAATTGAAAGATAAACGTTAGTAGCGAAAAAAGTAAATTGAAATCTATAAACAACTGAGAAAACTGCAAAAAAAGAATTAGGTGGACTTTATTTATCGAAAGATAAACACCATAGTAGTAGATAGGATAACAATGGCAAGAAATAATTACGAAGGAATACCAAAAGTAGAAGTAAGTAATGAAACGACAATATCAATGGAAAGAAGGCGCGAGTCTATAACATCTTACTAATTTTTTGGGTACCATGTAACAAAAGAAGAAACTATTAACATCGTATCTTGTTAATATTCAATACAACTAGCGCACAATAAAAAAACGTAGAGGAGTTGCATGAAAATGGTAATTTTCTTATTTAATTGCCATAGCCAAAAGAAACCAATAGCTACAACCGCCAGGTTCAACAACTCACAGTCGTATACTCACTGAAACACATTAGCCCAGGCATAATGGATATCAACCTTAAAAAATGCATTCTTGATTTTTGGCACAAATGTCCCTTAACACTCAGCATAAATTAATTCGTTAATGACTACATAGATACAATTGCCGGGCGGGCTAACTCAGGGAGACGGTCTGTAGTTTTTAAGTAGTTATGGTTAAATTAAATAGCCAAAAATGAGGGCCAACGAGACTTAATTAACGACAAGTGTATACATGTATCATAGAAAATTCGTAAACTCAAGTAGCATAATTATTTTTAAAGAAAGGCTAAAGCCAAGAACATGTAGCAGTAGCAGTAACAAAACCACAATGTTAGTATTACAGTATAATTATCACGAATTCAGTATCATATCGTACAAAGTACAGGTGATTATTTGTTAAGCAACGGTTATCGTAGGGTAATAAATCTAGGCAAAAATTTAAGGTGCACCTAATAGCAAAAACTCGGCTTGCCAGAAAATGAACTTAAAACGCAGATTAAAAAGGACAAACTTAATTATATTAAACAATACAACAATTTAAAAAGATGTAACGAAGTTTAACGTAAGCTCCGTAAAAGAAAAACATACAGTGCCTTCAAGTACTTAGTTCGTGAAGCGAACTGTACATAACCGCGAGAATCCCTAACTAAAGCCTCCAATATTCTGACGGAATTCTGAAGGTAACTATAGTAATCAAATGAGATACACAGCTCCGGCTCACGACCCATAGTATGTTATAACATGTTACTCGACTCCTTTAGCGATTTCCTGGCTGTCCACTACGTAATTCGCGTATATAGCACAGAATCGTGTGATTAAAAACCCCAAACAGCCCACACGAAGGTCGGGAATGGAAGGTGCTTTTCAAAGCCCATATAGGGTCAGTGTCGACGCCCTCAATTCGAGAACAGCAATTAAGGGGAGCTCCGACCATGCGGCTATTAAGAAAAAGAAAAGCGCAAAATAAATCACGGATGCCTTATATCATGGCATAAGAAGCTTCAATCGACTTAACGCAGATGAATTTAGGCCACCTGTAGAAATGGGTCGGCAAAGCGCTTTAATCTGCCACAACTGGCCTGAGAAATAATGTGTCAGCAAATCGCCAGGGTTGCATAAGCCGCCACTATTAACGAGGGCAAACTCCACCAAATATAAACTGCATTTCCGCAAAACCACTGGATAATCCAAAAGGCGCTAAAACTCTTCACCATCACAGCATCAAACGAAAGAGGACGCCAGGAACCAAAAGCCAAGTTCATGTCGCTGCTCGTGCCAATAAATAGAACGCAAAAAGCGGGGAGTGCGCGAAATTCAAATCTTGTACTGCAGACATAGGAAAACATAGACGGCACCCATAGAACTGCGAAACTGTTGATGCGTAACCTAAATGTAACAACTCTAGGAGCTACCCTTAAAAGTCCCCGCCTCAGGGGTTGCCGGCGTCGTATCAAGGGGACCTTGGCAGTAGTTAAAAGACATATTGTGTGCAGGTAAAGTACTCAAAACTCTTTATAATCTGACGACTTCTCTTTCTGGTTCTTACTCCTAAAAACTAGGACGCCGATACCCCAGAGACGGGGACCTTTCAAGGGTCGCTCCTATTGCACTAAGGAACATTTGTAGCAAAAATTAGGACTACATTTTTTGAGGTTTTCTTTGAAATTTGTTTGATATGCCTACGCTACACATGGTAGTCGAGATATGGCGTAAGATTCGGTACAAAGAGGCAATAAACACGCATGGAAAACAACAATGCTGGTGGCGAGCGACAAATATGCATTTATTTAAGACAAAAACCTTCATACACTGAGTCAAATGTTGTTACACAAATATTGAGGAGAGAGCAATTGCAGCGAACAAATAGTATACCAACACTTGCAAGCAAAAATGTCTGACTGGCTAAAAGCGCACGGAATTCATTTGGCGAATTGCAAAAACGCTGATTGAAATGAGCTCATCAGGTGCTTCAAAAAAAGTTATTTATAACACAATCGTGCCCCACAATAGGGTATCCCCGAATAGATGTACATATAAATAGCAATAGTATCAAGAAAGAAGTTCGTATAATCACACGTATAGGAGCAAAATTACCCGGCTACCTTTTTTAACAAATAAAAACTGCAGCAAACAAGCAGAAAACATGTAAAGCAAATTATATTGGTAAACAACAGATTGTTGTTTCCAGTCACAAAGCTGCGATCAAATTAAACTGATGGTTATGACATGAAGACCCTGAAGAGCCTGTCAGGACAAGCTCGCGAATGCAGGTGTTTGGTACTTTTCCAGCCCCAAATCTGTAACCCAATAATCGTATAGAACATCATGGTAAAGCACTTCAAACGTCCACTGATCTTCGGCAGATCGCACGGCGAATCTCGAGAGTACTTGGAGAAATATCGGAAAATTAAAGTAACATAAAGAGCGCAGCAAAGAGTGAAAGAAATCAGATAAAAAGTGCTTGATATTGCTAGCGACAGAACGGTATTTTACTTCCAAATTCTAGATATTCCTGAAGTAATTAAATGGGTACAGCAATTCACCAAACCAATAAAGCTACGCGTGCCTCAGATTATCGGCGAAACCTCTGAAAATAACGTGTCTTGTAATTTCGGGAGTAAAAGTGTGACTCCTAAAAGTCACCAAAAACAAATAAACGCCAGAAAATTTCCTAGTCTGAACCCATATACGAAAAGCAAAGGAATGCCAAATGCGAATTCACACAAAACTACTTAGGGAACCTGAAATACACTACGTCGTTCAAAGGCAAAAGCGGGTAAAAGAGAATCAAAATTTCGGGTTACAACGAACATACATGCTTACCTGTAAATTCGATTTAGAAAAATTATAATGCCTTAGAGCATCTGCAAACGATAGGGATTCTACTAGAACACCGGAGTAAATAGTATAGTTGGTCTTTCGGAACTGCGATTCGATGAAAGATATGACAATAATGAAACCTCTAATCTAATGGATATCAGAATATACTCAAGGTATACCGCAGTAGTAAAAAATACCTACATATATGAAGGTACAGTATTACAGTAACAGTAATACATCAAAATACTAGACCAATTAGAAAACGGAATCCTGGATGGCAAAAATGTATCTTTACGGCAGCAGAAGAAGGTATTTTCTAAAAATTTAACTATAAGGATAAGTGAATAAATATAGGCTATGAGAGATTAATCAACCTAAGACTTGTAAAAACATTACGCTCATTGCTACAAGCTTAGCGGAAGGGTAGGTCATGTTAGGATAATTAAATTAGGAAATATTGAGGATAGGGTTAAAAATTAATATAAGAAACTCGAAATACATGACAGATGACTTAATAGTGACGCAAAAAAATTAAAATTAATGAAATAGATGTAGAAAAGACACAGAGTTATATAGACTTATCTACGTCAAATATATAGAGAAAGAAAGAAAGAAAGTAACCTTGAACGATAAGAGGCGTAGAGAAGACAAAGAACAAATGTAGGACATGCCGACATAATGATACTAGCACAACAAAATTGGAGAAAGGCAGGACATATGGCTCGGATAACTGAAGATAAATGGGCAAGATAGATCATACGAGGAAGGTGGTGGGAAGCCAGAAGACAAAGAGGGCGCCCAATAAAAGTTGGCTAGACGATATCAAAGCACTTGCAGAGTCGATGATGGGGTATCAGAAAGATGGAAAATTTAGGGAAGGCCTATGCTTACAGAACAAGGTTAAATACAAAATAAGAAAAAAGGGATGTAATTAAATAGAATGCATAGCAAAAGTTACAAGAGACTTTGCTTGCTTTCACAGCACTTAAAACTTTGTTTATAAAAATGCAATTGTATCCGTAACGTTTACGTACGCTAACAAAGTTCTATAAAGATAAAGCTCTTCCAGTAGATAACTTTAAAATTAATTTCAATTAATTTGTTTTGTAACTTCTTATCGCTTGAAATATTCCATTCTGTGATATCGTCAAACTAATTTTACGAGAGCCACCTCTAGGAATGACACGTAGCCTTAAGTGAGAATAATTTATAGGCTACGTCATTCCGCATCGTCTAGTAGAAGCTCCACTTGTAAATCATCGGCAGTAAAATAACTTGGGGCATTAAACGTGGCGTTACAGATATTAAACGTCATTTGCCCTTAAAGCATTAAGGGATTCAATTTCGAATAAAATTAATTTTTGGCACTATTATGCCTAGCGAAGTTGGTTTATTAGTTTTCCAGCGATCCAATATTTTTGCCCCGCAATTAACGGTTGTAAGCGGGCAATTTGGCAGCCGAATTTGACACGTAGCTGCCTGGAGCTTCGACAATTAACTTAATCCTTAATCAATAAGTAATTGCGGCAATTATATCGAAGAGGTCAAATTTCAGACGATAATTTATGGCTGCCTGGCCGGTGATAGTTGCTACATGTTTGGGTATTTATTTTGGGTGGCGGACTGTCACGCCAAGTATCGATTACAGCGCCACTGCGGCAAGTGTCCGCCACACACCACCTACCCAACTTACCCCATTCACCACGCCTTATGCTTATTAAGAGAAACTTGTACGGTAGGATGCTTTCATGTCACCAATTAGAAATGGACAGCACAAAGGTAATGAACGTACTTTGCAATCCACGTACGTGTGCTGCATGTATTCCGTTGCTTCTGGCTGAGTTGGTTTTATTGCAGCGGCTTTTATGAACCGGCGCCTTTCAGCAGTAGGCGGCGGCAGTTGCGATATTTTAAACATTTAGAGGAAATTGAAATGGATTTATTCCTGAACCGAAGAGGCGTCGCGTAATTTTCTAAGCTTTGAACAAGTAGATTCTGGAATTCAATTACAAACTTTACTTTGGTATTAGACTCTGGCCTAAGAGACAGTCAATCCTCAAGGTTTATTTGCCGAGACTCCGCAAATATTTGCTGATAGATAATTACTTCAAAAAAGAAAACTAGCTTCAGACGCATTTTCCGATTTTTAATTAAAGTATAATTTTTCACAGCCTCTTTAAAAAACATTTCTTTCCGTTACTGATTGCTACCTGAGCTTTCTTGTTTTCTATTACAGTATTTTTCATAATATTCAAACAATATTACTTTCAATTAGGCATTGAGGTGAACTCTTTGAAAAATATGAGTACGTGCATAAACAAATAAAAATTGTACAACACCAACAACCAGCTCTATGTAAAGTCTTCAACAAAATTCAGTAAGAAGAAAGTATACTAAAGCCACAACATGTTACCTCCTACAAATCGAATAATAATGGCAAACACGACCTTTAGAGTATTACTACACTTGCAATATATTATATTAGAGTTGTTGATCTTACGCTGAGACTGTCTTTATGCTGCATGAATAGAAAGCATGGGTTTGGCTAAACATTTTTAGATGAGTTACTAATAAACGGGTTTCTTCAAACAAAGTGTGCATCAACGAACGCACACACATCTTTCAGATTTTCTAGGGCCCGAGAACTTTCCAAGTTTGTTACAAGTGAAGTCTAATTTTGCAGTTTTTCCAATAATAGTAGATTATGTTATTAGGAGTAAAAGTGATACTTTATGTGGCGAAGCTGAAGTTTATTTAGCCGAACGTCAGTGAGGCAAATAATTCAGCTAAGTAATATACACTTTTATTCCGAATAACATATACTATTTTATCCGCAAATGTATTCAGATAAATTTCATTAATATAAATTTTAAAAAAAAGAATGCATCGGCCGGGAATCAAACCCGGGCCACCCGCGTGACAGGCGAGCACTCTACCCCTGCGCCAACCTCGGTTGTTTAAATAACGCGTTACTATAATAGTATATAAACATACTGAGAGCTAATAGCACACGGCCACAGCAGCTGCTTTGCTTATTTCTTGTTTAATATCTGCTAACGACACCATTAGCCAAATATATAAGTTCACGTATCACTTCCATAGGGTTGCCCTCCATTGACAGGTCACTCAGGGTTGTTACGTTAATGTCAAGTAAGCTTTTCATGATTCTTTCTGAAGCGATTCTTTCTTCCTGTTTGATATTAAACACACATCGTCCGCATATTTCAAGTCCTCCAATGTTCCTGTTAACCTCGCTTTTTTCTTGGAATGCGCCTATTCTTTTATTACCCATGACAATTAGAAACAGAAGGAGGGAAGAATACAACCCTGTTTCAATCCAGTCGCAGCTTCAAACGGTGTAGATAGCTTTTCATTGTGTAGTACCCGAAATTTATAACCCTCATAGCCTGCTCTGGTTAGATTTATGATCTTACTTGAGAGGCCCCTAGTTCTAATCCCTTTCCAGAGGTATTTACCAGTTAATCGAGTCAAAGGCTCCAATAAACAGTAGTTGCAGTGGGGCTTAATATTCAAGTGATTGGTCTATTAAAATTATGATTATGTTAACGTTATCTGTACAACATGAATGGCACGCCGGCGCCGGCGCCGTGGCATTGTTTGTGAGGATACCGTTTTGAATCTTGCGCTTTTCTGAAATTTTCGGCACTTGTATCTCAGATTTTAGTATTTTCCCCGCATAATTAAAGCCCAAATTAAAAGTTTAGTGGTGTTTCCAAACCTAATTCCGTTTATCTCATACAGTAGCGTTTTCCGGCCCATTATAATTTATAAGAGCAGCAGTGTTTCAAATCTAAATATAGCTTTGGTTTTCGTAGCAGTGCTGTAATGTGCCTTTATCGTATTCTTAATTGCTTCTTGCCCCCGGCGAGCCGGCCCTTGCTTGTTTGTGGTTCCCCTGTGTGCACAAAACCATGTTGAACAACTTGACGTCATGCGTATGTTCTCCTGTAGGATAAAAAGAGCAAGTCTTCTCTCCGTGCGGGGGCAGTCCGAGTTTCGCGAACATTCGTCATCACGTCAAGTGAGTTCTTCTTGCTAAGGGCGCGCCCTCGGGGCGCGCGCTGCTTCGTTAAAAGTGCCTTTGTATTAAGTCTTCAATACCTGACCAAACGTAAAGAACACCTCGAAAAAGTGGTTAGCCGGTGGTGATAATAACCCTTGTTGCTTCAAGGGGGGAGCTTTTGTTTTACGGACCGTTTGCTCAATAATGCTGTGCGTTCTTGTCGATATCATGCTGCTGTGAATAACGCTGTTAAAACGGATTTTAAGGAAGAGCGCACCTTAAGCATATATATACAGAGTGGGTTATTGTTGTCTTACCGTTACGATCCATTCCCAAACCTTCTCAGTAAGGATCCTGCTACACATTCGCCCCGGAAAGCTGTCGGCCACCCCTTCTCCGTTTATTTGGCCATCCCGTTGTAAGCGCCTTTGAGTACCAACGAATGAAATTCCTTGATGAGGCATTCCTCGCTGCCATCATTCCAATCTCCATTACTGAAGTACTACAAAGGTTATTGTAAACTGTTGGATTTATAGTGAGTTCGATCAAAAGTGCTGCGCCTAACGAGAACCTTATTTAACGTTGCATATACATTTGTGCCTTGTATTATTAAAACTGTACCACTCGCTTGGAGTTTTGAAAAGCGCTGCAGGCTGTAACAGCTTGAATTCAAGTGCAGGAAAACCGGATCGGTACCTTTCACAGTTGCCTCTTTAATTTAAGCCAAGAAGGATTTAATCTGGAAACCTGTCATTATTATACTTGTCCAAAATGTTATTTGATGTTTACTAACCCCTATACCAACCCTTATATATACTGCATTGTCTTTTTCATGTGCACATTCAGAGTCAATATACCCTAGTTATTCAAATTACTTCAGGGGCTTTATTTTTTTGTGTTTATTTATACGTACACGAACCTCCGTTCGTTCATAATTGTGTATATTTTATTGTACAGTACGCCAGCAAGAGCAGGAAGGCCACTAAAGTTAGGTGCAACTTGCTACAGCTGTGAAGTGTCTCCCAGGGGCAGCCAAACGAAGCAACAGCAGTTGGATTTTGGTTTCTGGCCAACTGCCTGTCAAATTGATTATAGTCCTATCCAAAAGCCGTGGCGCCCGTTGATTCTTTTCCTTATTTTGACACCTTAAACATCTTAAGTAACACCTTCCCTCCCTAAACTAAACCCATTCTATCCGAACCTCCTCTCTTAACTGAGTTTTTAGCCGGACACAAAAGCTGGAAGGGGTACATAAGGGGCGAGTTGCTTCCCGACTGATATAAAGGGTCCAGGGTCTTAATGACCAATTTATACAGTAACATATTATTTCCTTAATCCTGAGCCAAGGATTTCTTGTATACTGTAAAATATCTTACTGGGTACACTTAAAAGGCCAACTTCCCTACATTTTTACAATTTTGGAAATCTTATTTTTTGGGAACCTTAACCACAGTACCCTTTCAACCTTGGGGATGGTTTAGTCTATCCATATCTTTTCAATCAGTGGGTGTTATATATCGGTAGTAAGTATGACGAAATAGAAGCACTCTATGAAAATATTGACGCGGCTCTGAAAAATGACGTTACACAGTTTACGGTGTTAACAGGTGATTTTAACGCGAAGATGGGAGCAAAAGAAGATGACAATGAATCCTGTATGGGAAACTATGGATACGGAAAGAGAAATGAAAGGGGAAAAACCATGGTAAACTATCTACAAGAAAATAACCTGTATAATATGAACAGCTTTTTTAGAAAGAAACCACAGAACAAGTGGACTTGGAGAAGTCCAGACGGTAGAATAAAGAACGAAATTGACTACATGGTAACAAACCGAAAAGAAATAATTAAAAACGTGGAAGTATTGAATAACTTTGCAACTGGCAGTGATCATAGACTAATCAGAGCACATATTTCGATAAACACTAAGTATCACAGATATAAATTAGTTAAAAGTTCACAAAAAATTTTAGACAGAGAAGCCTTGAAAGCCCAGAGTGCACAATATGAACAAGAAATAAATAGAAGGGCAAGCAAACTGATAAAACTTGGGATTAAAAATAACAATGTAAACAATATTAACAGAAATCTCATTAAAATAATAAATGAGTCAACAAACAAAATTGCCATGACGAAACCCAAAAAACAGGATAAACTTTCTATTGAAACCAAACAACTAATGAAAGGTAGAAGAAAAATGAGAAACCAAGGAAAAGAAGGAACATTAGAATATAGAGAACTTAATAAAGAAATAAGAAAAACCGTCCGTAAAGACAAATACGAGCATAACCAAAAATTAGCTCAACAAATCATAGAGGAGAATTGTAATATGAAGATCATGAAGCACAAGTTATCTTTAGGTAACAGACAAATAACGAAATTAGTAAAATCTGACGGTTGCGAAGTAACAACAGAAGAAGGCGTGCTAAAAGAAGCGGAAGAATTTTACCGTATCTTATATACATCTCAAGCGCAGGAGTCAGTAAAATACAATAAAAGGACAATACTGAATGTTGGTTCAGAAAATATTCCGGATATTACTATTAGTGAAATAAAGATGGCACTTCGTCAAATGAAAAACCGGAAAGCACCAGGAGAAGACGGCATAATAAGTGAACAACTTAAACATGGAGGCGAAAGTATACTAGAAATACTTAAAGCATTATTCAATAAATGTCTAGAAACTGGAAGTGTACCCGATGACTGGAATAATGCTATAATAATATTACTACATAAGAAAGGAAGTAAAACTAACATTAAGAACTACAGGCCGATTAGCCTACTGTCTCATCTGTATAAAGTCTTATCAAAAATAATAACCAATCGACTAACCGCCAAACTCGACACATACCAACCTATTGAACAGGCAGGATTCCGCAAGGGATTTGGAACAAATGACCATCTACACACTATAAAGTTGCTGATTGAAAAATGTAATGAGTACAATATTCCTCTGACACTGGCCTTCGTCGACTACGAGAAGGCCTTCGACACCATCGAAATAAATGCAATCTATCGAGGATTAGACGATTGTCGCATAGATAGTCGTTACTCAAATTTAATAAAATCCATATATCAGAAAGCTACATCAGCAGTAAAGATAGATGGCATTTCACAAAAGTTTCCAATAACCAGAGGAGTTCGACAAAGGGATACATTATCTCCTAAACTATTTACATTAGCCCTAGAAAACATTTTCAAAACATTAAATTGGGAAGATATGGGAGTAAATATAGATGGACAGAAGTTAAATCATTTAAGATATGCAGATGATGTAGTCTTGATAAGCACAAGTGGACAAGAAATCGGCGTTATGTTGGAACAACTTAACGAAGTATCAAGAAAATCCGGTCTTCGTATGAATATCGACAAAACGAAGATTCTAACAAAAAATGAAAACGACCTGGACATGTATGTAAATAACGAAAAAATAGAAAACGTAAACAGCTACGTCTATCTAGGACACACAATTAAGATAGGAAAAGAAAATCAAGAAGCAGAGATAGATCGAAGGATAAAAATGAGCTGGACCGCATTCGGTAAACTAAGTTTTATTCTAAGAGCAAAAGATTTTCCACTGAAATTAAAAGCTAAGGTATTTGATGCTTGCATTCTTCCTGTTTTCACGTATGGAATAGAAACGATCGTATTTACACAAAAAATTGTGCGCAAATTCGCTGTTTCACAAAGATCGATGGAACGTAAGATGCTGGGAGTTTCCTTAAAGGACAAGAAAAGAAACACCTGGATACGAGAGAAGACTGGTGTAGCAGATGTGATCGAGAGAGCTGCGAAACTCAGATGGAGCTGGGCTGGGCATGCTGCCAGATCAACTGCCGATAGATGGACCAACAAACTCTTAGCTTGGAGACCCAGAGGCAACACTAGAAAAGTAGGGCGCCCCACAAAAAGGTGGGCCGATGATATCAAGGAAGTAGCTGGGAAAAGATGGATGCGAAAGGCTCAAACAAGACAAACATGGAAGTCAAAAGGGGAGAACTATGTTCAATATTGGACAGGAAAAGTTTGAAAAAGAAGAAGAAGAAGAAGTAAGTATTACATCAATCTTCAATAAATCTGCTGTTACCTGGTCATTTCCGGGTGACTTTCGATTTTCATCTGCTGGATCGGTCCTCCTTGGGTTTTGAGTCTCAGTTTATTTATACCCACAAAATTAACAGATGTTCACCTAAGCAGAGCATCATCAACCGTTAATTTCTTGAGATAAATTCTAGCAGTACCAAATTTAACAGCTTTTGTGTACGAAGTTATTATTAAAACTGAAGAGTGAATGCATGTTACTACCATATTTACACGCTTTTCTAAAAACTATGGAGTTAAATTGGTTGGAGTATGATTAACATATATTGGTTTTGAATTTCTACTTGGCTACTGAAGATTGTATATATCCATACATATCGTGATCACATTGGGTGGTGTACCTCTTCGTACTTACTCAGTCACTATTTTTGTTATATAGTACCTATCGAAATAATTATTGGACGATCGTACCGATAACTAACTGAGAGTTCTTTTGAAAAACGGTATGCTCTGGGGAAAACAGTATATTATTAACCCATATTTAACAGGTATAATCTACTTAAAAACTGCTGAAGCTGTATACGTCTCCCTGCATTTCCAGGGAGGGTTAACTTTGGTCGCGATGGAGTTTACTTCTTTCCGACGCTATCCTCCTTTTTATAATACAATGATAAGCCTTTAAATCTTACAAACTGTAATACTTTTGTGAATTAATCTAATTTATACTAAGATGTACCACCAAATCTGTACGAAAGGCTTAAAGTGGTAAAAGAAGAACGACTAGAAATGGAATAAAACTAAGGATTGACGGTTTGTGTTATGACGAGTTAGTTAAATCAGTAATCAGTAAAAATAGAGTGAACAATTTTTCTAAGATGGGTCGTACGGAGGGGATATTGGTAACAAACTTGAAATGTAGGTTGTTAGGATAATTTGAAAATTTGAGCACTTCACAAATTCAGCCTATTTACGAAGTAACTAATGGCATCTTCCGCTTCTTCTTAATAATATTGCAGGGTTTTGCGAAAGTGAGCTCTATTTTATAGCCTTTTCTCTGCGCAAGTGGTGCTTAGTTGATTTGGCTGCTAAACGAAAGAGGTCTTCCTGAATCACGTTTCGAATTTTTGCGCCTAGTCATATTATAAGGACTTCCAGGGCTACGGTAAGTTCAGCCCGTCTGAGGTCTACGTGCGTTCTTGGGAATGTTTTCGTGCAAAATGTGGTGCAACCTTGGGCAATGAATGTAATCCCATATGTGGGGAAGCAGATGACGAGAGACGCACGCGCGGCATGCATGATTTTACCGGGCTTCTAAATCAGTTACGAGAGCATACTTGATGGGCTTAAACGTATTACTAGGTGACGGCAATCGGCAGTTTTGTTTGTCGAACACCCGCTGATATCCTTGTGCCGGAATCCCATGTCCATTTTTCGTAATAGTGATGTCAGTTTTAGTTACTTTTCGGCAGTTATTCGAAGCATATTGAGGTGATATCTATTTGCCGCTTGTCATGCCGAATGATCTTGCTTTTGGTGTACGAGTGGTAACCCTATTAAGAGTGAAACGGGAATAAGTGTTTGTAAGTCTTGTTGAAAGTTGTCGTCTCTAAACGCCGTGTGTGGAGTAAAATTCGAAAGCTCAGTAGTGCCCAGTTGAAAGGAAAGAGTGGTCAAATGCCTACCTCCCTCGTTTCTCATTTTTTGATATCTGATACCCACAGCATTTCTTGGTAATTACTGCAGTTTTTATTAAAGTCATTTGTGGAAGTTTCACCGTTACGCAGTCCTAGCCGGATCGCGACTCGACCAGCAGGTTAACCAACAGAAGTTATTTAGTCCGCGACGGACCGGCACGTGTTCCCATAACCCTGCAAGGATGACTGTAGGATTCTAACTAAGGTATGGTGTCATAGTTTCCTAACTTTGGTGTTATAGTTTACGGTGTTGCGACTGAATAAACAGCCATTATTGTCGGAGTCATTAACTGTTATCTTGTAACTGCACATAAACCCCCTTCTATATTAGATAGGTATAAGAATAACTGTATTTTTATTGTTTAGTTGGTGTTGATTATATGATTATATTTAAATACAATATAGTTAGATTAACTTAATATTTGCTTTTATTTTATGGTGTTTGCATACGACGTCCCATTGTATGGTTTTTTATGTTTTATTTGTGTAAGAAAATTTATAGCAAGGTAGGTTCGTGGATCGACGAACCTGAACATAGCTGTCACCAAACCAAACTACTGTTCTTCATTTCAGACTTCCAAGCAGCAGCTTTGAAAAGCATTCTATATAGGTTTTCCCTCCCTCCTATTTGTTTTTCCAACAATCAGTAACTAATTCACGTTTTACCGAACCGACCCCCCTCCCCCCTCCTGACAAGTAGCTGGCAAACTTCCTGTTACAGGGACTCTTGTAAGGTAGTTAGGGCAAATTTTACTTGTGTTCGTCAAACTGCCTTTTTGAAAATCCGATAAAAGCAGCCGCCCCGTGCGGGCCCGGTTTTAGTGTCGTAAATACCGATTTAGCCTGTAAGTAAGAAGGTGCACCACCCAGTCCACAATACAGGCTTAAAGTGGTAAAAGAAGAAAGACTGAATGTGGTAGACAAATACAGGCTAAACGTCTGCCTTATGACGAGTGTGTTAAGTTAGTTCCAAAGATATGCGAATATGAATAATCAACACCTATTACAAATACAGTTCAAGGAGCTCTTTGTAAATATTTTGAATGCATTATAGATTGACATTAATAGATAATATAGACGCAAATAAAAATTCAATTTAAAGGATTGATTAAGCAAAATTCATATACGAATTACTGAAAACAATATTATGTTTTCGCATCAAATCTAACTTTATATTTAACTAGATAATTCCGTTTGCAAGTTTTAATATTAAAATCAGCTTATTTATCTAAAATAGTAGATTATGCAATAAGGGAGAGAAAAACCTGTTTTTTTAAACGTCATTTATTGACATTTTAGTTACAATTAATTATTTTAAAATTAGTAACCTATGGTAAATTTTAAAGTTGGTGGCACTGTAAGTCATTATGACAAGAGCTCACAATTATGTCAAATTTGAGGTTAGCAGGTTAGTTTTTGCATCAGTTTGTGTCAAAACTGACGCAAAACCTAACCTGATAACCTCGAATTTGGCATAATTGTTGTGTCAGTCATAATGAAAACTCCCTAGGGAAATGTTTGTCTTATTTAGTCTCGAGGGAGCAAATGTTCTACTTCTGTCACATATTTGATTGAGGATTTATCTGTTTGTAAATTTAAAGCATGCATCTAGCATCGCCAACATAACCATATTACAGTAAATCAAATGTAATGTACGAGTAAGTTCATGTAAATTATTTTCCGTAATATCATTCGTCATTTTTTTATAAAATCATATAAGCATGTTTTTGTAAGGAAAACGTTGTATTTGTTTACCTATTCGCGACAGTAACGGCTTACAAAGAAACTTGAAAATAAAGAAAACATAATGTCTTGCCTTTTCTATTTCAGTGTACACTGAAGGTAATTTATTCTACCTAGACGAAGAACCAGAAAAAAAGTAGCCACTCCATCAAATATTTAGAAGTCAGTCACCCAACTTCTAAAGCTGTTGAACAAAAACCGTCAGTCTCTAAAAGATTATTTGAAAACGTATTTTTGGATATTCCGTCCTTTGACGACATAAGGTAAAGAGCTTTCCTACGGCAGAACTATTGATTCATGAAGCATGGCGCTGTTTGTACAGCTCAAGGAGGCCTCACATAAAATTTTCATGGATGGGATATGGTCTTTTTCGAATAATTTAGAAACGTTTATGTCTCCTGTGGTCGAAAAATGCATATATTACTATTATTTTTATTATGAAACTACATGGACAGTTAACCAGCGGTATGTATATTGGTGTGTTCATTATCAACTGATTATTATTATATGCGGTAACATATGATAATGTTATCATTGTTCTTAGTCGTCATTAATGAAAGGTGGCCATAACAATGTATGACTAATTTTATTGTAAATATTGGTACGTCAAATATTTGTATGAGATGTTTAGAAGACTTGTTCAACTGTTTCTGTCTTCGGCAGCATGTAATAAATTTAGACCAGTACTGCGGCGAATTAAATCTCCCATCTCGTCGATAAACGTCCTCTCCGTCGCTCCCAAGTCGCTTCTCGTTGAACTACCAGTCGTTATAAATTATCATACTTTCTTCTAGCTATGTGCCTGAAAAACTACATAATCCAGTTTTAATGAAGCTGAACAACGCTGCTTTATACCTGGTTCTTCAACTATTCATATGTTGGTGTTTCTATATGTCCAAGTCATTCTGAAGATTCTGCACCACATAGACGTTTCAAGACCATCAATCGTACATCTGTCCTGCTCTGTGATCGCCCACATTTCCGCCGCGCAGATATTGAATAAACTACGGCTTTAAACAGGCACACCTTTCTTAATTTACTGATATGCTAACCCTTAAATATATTTTGGAATTTGTAACAGCAGTCTCACTCAATTCAGCTTTTTATTCTATTTTGCACTTTATATCACCATTGTTTGATATTAATAATTCGAGACACACAACGTCTTGTACCGCTTCGTAATAGCGTCTACGGAGGATGTACATTAGGACTAATTTCACATGCACTATCTAATATTATTGTTTTTGTTTTTCACTTGTTGCTAGAGATTTCCGTCGCGATCAAGCTTACTCATCGGTTCCGACAGTTCTTGTTTCTTGCGATGCTGATGTGACTATTGTGCAGAACTGCTTCTGAACTAAGTAGTGGCAATAACAATTGTATATATGAAGCCAGCCGGTGAAATCGAACCTCAACACGGCGCCTCCTCTGGTGGTGGATAGGGGATAGGTATATAGGGTAGGTATATAATATAACTGTGGATCAAATAGGGGACAGTGGAGGGGAAAAGTACCTAGCAATATTAGGTTCGAGCAAAAAAGAAAGGTTTCGATAAGTGTAATTGTTTAAAAAAATATGCATTTTTCAAAATTTTATTTAAACTGTTCGCTAAATAATTTAAGTCATTTTGAGTGGATAAAATTGCACTTTCTATGCTGTATTAAAAAAAACATAATGTTGCTAATAAAAATGTAACTCCACATAATTCATTAATGTTGTCTAGAGATCTCAGGCCCATTCTGAAAGGAACGTATACATGAGATATGCTTTTTCGGCTCTCTTGAGAAATATAAAGGTATAACCCTCTTCCCTAATTATCTTCAATTTGCGCCAACTGTCAAATACCAAGTTGATAGTCAGCTGTGTTGTTGTGAGATAGTTTTTGAAAAATCAATTTTCTTTAAAATATAATTTAAACTATGAGTATCATAGCGCCATAAGGTTTATGATTTTCAGGATTCGTGAGCTAAAAAATGTGCAAGTAAATCAATTACAAGGGTTGTATGAGAATAACAATTCATACTATGCTCCTCTGGTACAAGTAGGAGTTCGAAGCGAGAAGGACGTCCAGACACATTTAATTAATAATTGATTAGGTCAATCCCGGACGATGGATTTTGCATGAAAATTACGGTGTCAGAAGATCTGCCTTCGATCGAAGTTTAAAACAAATTTCCGTGAAATGTAGTCAAAAATTAATAAAGGTGTAGGATATAATCACAGTTGACGAAATGTGGAGTTACTATTGTGAACCAAAAAGCAAGTGTCGGTTAATATAATGCATTTTTCCAAGGTGAAATAAAGCCTCAGTAGGGACAAGAAGATGATTTGGTAATCTGGATATATCGTCAACGTGACGCAAAACATTTGTTTGACCTCTCTGTCGGGACGCTAAAATAAGACGTCTGGTACGCATTAGAATTTTTATAATTTATTTCTCCTGTTTGTATATCTAGCTCGCTGCGTATACATAAAACGCATTGAAATTCGCAATTATAGTGTAACTGTGTTTCGAAGAACGATAACTATTTACTAAGAACAGAAAACTGGTCTGCACCTTTACAATTCTCGTGTTGAAACTTACTACAAACGACATACACAAGAAAAACCAATTTATTCACACATATATTTATTTTATTAGATACAGAAAACTATAAAAATCAAGGCAAATAAGATTACAGCTGAGCATTTTTATTTTATCTTTATTTTATTTAGTTACCCCCAACATTTTAGAATACATATTTTTATGAAATTATTTTAAATCCACAGAAGCCAAGATTGAGCGTGGCAGAAGAACGACGCTCCTATATAGAGATGGCAAAAAAAAATAACTATATTGAAACTAATTTATTTTCCATTTCGTAATTTTGCAATTTCCGGGCAGGGAAACGCCAAGCGAATAGGCAATTGATTTTTCTGTAAACGTATATGTTGTTGAATGCAGTCTTCTACTTAACACAGTTTCCTGTAAACTGCAATCTTTCCGCCGGGTATGGTGGTTCGTCGCTAGATGGCGATATAGTTTGGCGTCATTTCCTGTCCGCGAAAATTTCACAGAGACGTTTTCGGGCGTTTGAGCTTTGTGTCGAATCTTTCGCCATCTACCGATTTAAACCTTACTAAGAAGGTTTGTTGAGCTTTTTGGCATTGCTAGCTATATCAGGTTAATGCAAAACAATCGATTAAGGCATATTTTTGACCCGAAAATGGGCCCGATGAATTGTTAAGTGAGCACATTCTTTGAGGTTGTGTGAATAGGCAGATTTTTCTGGTAAGGCATTTTATTCGTTGCTGGTTAATTTTCTAATTTAAAATGTATATATATAGCCTTCACCCTACCGGCTAAGATGTTCGATTAAAGTGGAAAGTCTTCAGAGTAGCCGGCTGGCTCGCAGTTTTCGAGTGGAATTAACCTCGCTGCCTCTGAATGGGACGAGCATTGCCCGAGTAGCCTATCGTGTCCACCTTTCGTGCCGGCAGAAGCAGCTGGAATTAACGTCGCCTCTACCTCGTACTGCATGTGCAGATTATGTCCAGTTTGGGGTTTGGGCCGAACGGCTTTGTTTATTTAATCTGCCTAAATTCATATTCAATTGATTTCACGCTAACGGCTGCACCGCTTTTATCAAATTGTATTTTTATGTGTATGTAGATTTAGCGCTAGCTTTGAGCTGACTTTAATTCAGGAATAGATAGCGTCGATTCGTATGCCAAAAATAGCTGGGTGGATAGTTACACCACTTTACGTTTGCTCCCTCTAAATATCGCCAATATTATGTTTGTTGGCTGGGAAAAGCGATCCTAGCATATCATACTGTATTACGACTACCATGCAGATGTCTAAATGAGGGGTTATTCGCGATATGAAATTAAATCACCAAGTGTGGAACGCAGTAACGTAATAGCATTAATTCAGTTTACGGTTTGCTTCAACATTAACTGGTTTAGCTATTTTAAAGTTTAAATTAATCCAGTTTGGAATTTAGCATATAGTTACTCAGCAAGGGCTGCGTTTCCACGCAAACTACCTCAGGTTGGAACTATTAAAAGTGTGATAAATAATTATATGATATAGTATTAATTATGTGATATAGTATTGTTTATTGTTCGTTGATGCCAGTAATTACAATCGATTATATTCTCCCCTATTGTTGATCAATTACTTATTTGAACCATTATAATATTTTTCGAACTGTGGGTTTCATTGATTATATTGTGTGTTGTTACCTTTGAGCAATTTAATGGTTCGTTCACTCAAATGAACAAGGGAACATGGGCCTGAATCATTTGGTGCCCCTATAATTTAGATCTATTAGTTGTGAAGGTAAGTTACCTACGTCCTTCCACTGACTTAGTACGAGTGCATTTTCCGATTCAATATCGGCAATTTATAATGTAACAATATTTGACTTGGTCAATATCTATACAAGAGCATCGCAAATGCAGCAGGCATAAACTATATACTATAGAAACCAAAGTATAAGACATACATGTATAGTAATAAACAACAATAATTAAGCAATATTACTAGCTGTAGACTTCGGACAGGTAAGTATAAAAATCCATCAGCTTACTCAGAATCAATTTTTTAATTTTGATTTTAAAGATAGTAAGACGTCTATAAAGTTTTATTTCAGTAGTAATAATGTTAAACAATTTAATAATTAAATAACTGGAATTTTTTTCGAGGCAGATTTAGTCTTTTTGGGAATAACTACAACTGAAGCAGCTTTACCTCTCGTCAAATAATTATGAGGTGATTTACCAAAAGTCATCTGCAATTTAAAATAAAAGGTATCCAGCGTAGTTATGTTTCTAATAGAAAGGATATTTACTTCTTGAAACAGTAAATCCGAAGGATAACGATTTGGTTTTGAGAACTTAATTTTATGAACGAAGAGTCATCCTTAAACACAATATATAAAATAAGAATGGACACTATGCGCATTCATAATATAATATTATAATAGCACCCAAATAACTGTCAAGCGTCGAACTGTCTGAAGCCGGCCCTATACGTGATTGCATGCAGCGGAACCATTACGATGTTTGCTGCACTGAAACCTATTTAAACGCTCTAAGGCCTCGGCCGTTTCCATTTACTTCGCTGATTTCGCAATTCATTGCAAGCCGCTCAAAGACAAGCGGCCCTGGGCAACTCCCTCAAGCAACTGCTGTTCCCCGCGAATCCGCGATGTTAGAAAGATTTCGATAAGTCGCTAAATATACATAAATTTAAGGGCTGCATGCGCTGGATCCGCGTATATTTGGCTATAGGTTTTCGACGTAGGCTGCATTAATCGCTATATTGGTCTGAGATTACCAGATGATGGGGTAGTCTTCGTTTTAGCCGAGTGTGGATGTTTCTATGCCACAAATGGTAGTAAACTACATAAACAAGAAATTCCACTCAGACCTATTGTTGCTTCTTACATGAGTCCCTTATAAAATTTATCTAAATATTTATCAAAAATCTTAATTCAAATCACGCAAACAAATAAATATAGTGTAAAAGATTCCTGGACATTCAAAACAAAAATTGATAATGTTAAACTACCTAAAAATCATGTTCTCTTTTCTCTTGACGTAGTTTCTCTGTATACTAATATTCCTATTCATCTTGCAATCCAAACTATAGAAAATTATTGGGAAAAAATAAAAACCTTAACACAAATCCCTAAAAACGAATTTTTAATTGCTGTTAAATATATATTGGAATCAAACTATTTTCAATTTAATAATCAAATATATAAACAAAAATTTGGAGTTGCTATGGGACAACCCCTTTCCAGTACAATAGCCAATTTAGTTTTACAGGGAATCGAGGAAAACATCTTAAATAACCTTAAAAATATTTCTTTTTATCAACGATATGTCGATGATATCATTATTGCTGCAGATTCAAAAGATATTGATTTAATATGTAACACATTTAATAATATACATTCCAGATTACAATTTACAATAGAAAAAGAAAATGACCTAAATTCAATAAATTTTCTAGATCTCACGTTACTTAGACAACAGGATGGAAGCATTTTAACGAATTGGTATAGAAAACAAATAAAGACTGATAGATATTTAAATTTTTACTCTAATACTACAATTCAATATAAAAAAAGTATAATAAACAACTTAGTTGACAGAGCAATCAAATTGTCATCAAACACATTTCATAATCAAAACCTAAAAATAATTAAAACTATGTTGTTGAAAAATAATTACCCATATTCACTAATTAATAACACAATTAAAAATAGATTAAATAAAATTAAATTTAAATCTAAACATTCTGATAATATTATCTATCTTCAACCAAATTGCTTAGGAGATAAATTTAATAACAATAAAAATAACAACAATCCTAAATATATTACTCTTCCATTTATACCAAAATTATCTTTGTCATTCCAAAAAGAACTTAATAAATTTAATTTAAAAGTTGCTTATAAAAATAATAATACAATTGGGAATTTGTTTTTCAATAACCTTAAAGATAAAAATAAAATTACTGATGAATCTAATATAGTTTACCAAATAGATTGCAAAGATTGTGATAGCAATTACATTGGACAGACTAAGCAGAAGCTCTGCAAACTTTTAAATCGACATAAAAATTCAATAAAAGTCAAATTAACTTCACCTAATAAAAATAATACAGCTCTAGTTGAACATACTTTGGAAAACTTTCACAATTTTAATTTTTCTACACCAAAAATCCTTCAGAGGGAAAAAAACCTTAAAAAACGGCTCATTTATGAAATGATTGCTATAAAAAAAAGTCCAAAAGCTGTTAATTATAGAACTGACATAGAAAACTTGAACTTGATTTATCATAATTTATTATAATATTGTTATTTAAGATGTTTTTATACTATTAATTTATAACTTAATAATAATTTAATCTTTATGCTTAACAAATCATTGGAACTAATAAAAATTTTTGGAACTCTTGATGACAAACTTTTTGCGCATGCGCTTTTGCTTTCGTTTCTTCGTCTTGCTACATATGTCATGGCCGCAACACAGCAGAAATAATTTGCTCTCAAACAAATTAATAATTCTAATACAATAAATACCGCTATTATTCAAAAACCATCTAAAAATTAATTTGTAAGTATACTCATCATAATCAATGCATTTTAAATTATCCAGCTTGATTTAGTTACAGGAGATTCTGTTTTGAGATTACTTCAGCAATTTTGGAATAAATCGGTCATGGCCGAGTTCGGCGGTTGACCCTGAAAATTGATATTTGCATAAAACTCTTAAAACCTTATGAATAATATCTAAACTGTTAAGTAAGTATTTTCTTCAAATTATCATGCTCTCAATATAAAGTGATACATATTTTTACAGGAATACACCTCTTTTAAAAAATTTTCAAACATGGCTGTAATAGTAATTCTGCCATTTTTATAAATAAAAATTAATATTTCTAAAATGAAATTTCAACCAAATATTATCTGGATAAAATAACTAAAGTGAGTAAGTTGTCAAACTCTTAATTGCAATTATTAATTTTAACAAAATCTTACAGAAAAATCGTTTATTAAAAAAAATACAAAATTCATAATTAAAAATTTTTTTATGGCTGATTATTGCTGATATATAAACTCAATTAAAGTAAGTACTATTTTCAGTTTTCTTTCAAAAGTAAAGTAATCACACATTTTCATTATAGGTGCTCCTTATATATTTATATACCCATTAACAATAACATAAAATAAAGATGGTTTCATTACTTTTTGAAGTGGTGGTTATCTTAAATATGACACAGATTTGACAGAAGCAAAAAGAAACATTTTTTCTCGAATAAAAAACGACAGCAAGACGAACCTACTTAATAATAAAATTTTTATCAGTAATTTAACGTGAGTACTTTTATCAGTTTTTAAAATTATTTATAACTAATACGTATGACTTCCTATAGGTAATTTTTAAATTTCTCCCAATATTTGAAAAAATCTTTAAAAAGCAACTAACTTCATAAATGGATTTATACATAGAATGGCAATCTTTGAATAACAAAAAAGGGAAAAAATTTTTTAACAGTTTTAGAGTGAGTATTCGTATTGTTTCCTTATTACTTTGGTTTTTAATATAGTATTTCATTTACAGAATAAACAACAGAATGTTAAAAACTTACAATATATAATTGGAGAATGTTTCTGTACTTAATTTTTATCGCCAAATGAATAACATGTAACTATTTGAGAGGGTTGATTTTTTCACTTATTTATTATTTTCATAAATATTCTTGTAATACTGTGTTTTTATTTTACAGAATGTTATCTAAAACTTATTTTAAACTGTTTGTAATTGTACACTGAAGAAGGCACCAGGTGCTGAAATATATATGTTGTTATTTATGTTAATTGTAAAACAACAAAAAAATTTAGCTGCTCTTTCCTTTTACTACTAAACTAAATTAATGTGTCTTAAAGAACGAGCGTCCTAAAGAGCGGATAGAAAAAACCAAGGCCTTACAATACTGCGCCGAAGTATCAATAAAGCGCTCGGACATGTTGCATCACACTGGCGATGATAACAGTTGAAGTACACCTGTATATAGAAGTACTGTGATTCAGGTAATGATGCTATTTTCAGTAATAATGTATTAAGGGCAAATGCTTTTGCCAGTAAAAATGTTTTACGAAAGTATTTTGTTTTGGCAATGTCATAAGACAAACTAACTTGATCAAATTCCCGAGCCGAAGGCGAGGGAATTTGTCAAAGTTAGTTTGTCGAGGGGCATTGCCAAAAAAACAACAAATCTTAAGTAAAACATTTTCCGAGCAAAATCATGAGCCCGCAATACATTTTGTGGACTATTTCCCAAATATCGGTTCATTTTGACATTTACACTGATGCGCAATGACAGTTTAAATGACGTTTCTTAAATACCACCTTGATTAAAGCAACATATTTGGTGGTTGCCGTGGATGCAAGTGGCAAAAGAAACTGACAAAATCCCAAGGGAAAATTTCGATTTTTTGCCACTACAAAAACACACGATTGGTTGAATTTTGAAAAAGCATGGCTTTTCATTCGATAATAAGAGATGTGGGAAATAGTCTGTTTATTATCAGATAATGCTATTAAGTCTGTTGTAGCATTCTATTAACTTTTGGTTGATATGCTATATCCAAATTAATCGCTTAGCAAACACCTACTATGTATTTAATTATAGAGTGTTTTGAGTTTCATGCTATTTTATTTAATAGTTAATTTATATGTTAGTAGTATCTGCCATTTTTCTCAGACTGGAATTTTTTTGGGTTTATTTGTATCTTCGACTTCCTCAACAACAAGCAAAATTGGTTAACTGTTAGGTGAAGCTCCTTGATGACCTCCATTAATTCAGAGTTTTATGTCGTCGGGAGGTGCAGCAGTTGTAGTTGCAATTTCTGGCAAATCCGATGATAAATAGAAGCGGCGTTAAGGTGCTGCTCTGTAGTACACAGGCGCTGATTCCCTGTGGATTAAAGAGAGTTTTCCAAAAAGTAAATATTGTTTTCTGTTTCTGTCACGTCTGGAAGAACTGCCACTGGCAAGGAAGAATTTATTTTCAAAGCCACTTTCAATTGTTTCGCGAATATGCTGCAGTTAACTCGAGTGTTTCCTTTGCAATCAAAATTGGAAGGTGAGTAACCTGTTCAGCGAATCAGTTGATTATGAAGGGGAGAGTGATGACCAAAGCATGCATTAAATCCAGATGTCTGAGATAAGCGAAGGCTTTGTACGGAATATGTTGTAATATTGTTGTCGGCATTAAATCAAATACCGGAGATATTATTTTGGGTAAGAAGTCTATTATTGAGCTTATTTCCTTGTGACAAATTGCATCAATGGTTGCCGTAATCACAGGTAAGTTGTCAATGCTGTTTATTAGCATATTTATGTGAATCAGGTTTTTGTCGGCTGGTAAAAAGTTTGGATTTCCATATCCGGACGTTACATCAAATGCTCTGTGGCGATTATGTCAATTCCTTTGTTGGTCGTGGCCCATCTCTCAGCCTATCTTAGAGAAAAAAGAAGAAGAAGAGTTCGATGCGATGACTGGAGTAAAATTTTGTTCCAGGCATGTGGCGAATGCATATAACTTTTCCTCATCAGTTGTAAACGTGTTATTTCCGTTCTCTCAAATTAAGTTTTAAGACCTATTTTCTAACTTTCCACGTTGAGAGATCACCAGAGTCTATTTCTACAATACATTTTCTGTAGGAATTCATTCACAGTTCACCAAGCTGATTTGACAATCGCACCGCAGTCTGCTTTAACATTTAATTAATACAATCACGTATTTTTGCAGGACAATTCTTTTAACGTGGCTTCGCCCTTTGTTTTTTATGTTTTGGTGGTTGGTTTTGCTCTGTCCACTATATGCACGGTGATGTGAAAAACATCTAAGTTGATGCCGCTATTAGTGTCGAGTCAAGTTGAATATCTAAGGGGCTAGTTAAGTGCAATTTGAACACATTGAGGTCTACATGGCCATTAAATAACTCTTGATGAACCTGATAAGATTGTAACACAGTTGTGACTACACTAGAAAGGGAAGGTAATCTCAACCCAGTTGCGTAACAACTCTTTGGAGAACGGACTTGTCGAAGATTTTTTGCAGAAGAATGTCTAGGATGTCATGTCGGTTCTCTCAAGATAATATTTTTTTCCATACATTATAACTGGCTATTGTCAGTGGCGTTCCTTTTTGGTGATGACAGTGACATTTAAAACAGTTTGTAAAACCTATGATTAAAAAGCAAAGTTACAAAAAAAAAACCATGCACCTTTGGATGATCGTAATGGTACATTACGTACCGAGGTGGAAAACGTTTTATTGCAGTCGAGGGCTAAGATAGCTTGCCAATGCTGACAGCGTCGAGATGAGCTATAGCGAGAGATTACGTAAAGATGTGGAAAACTTCCTATGAGGTATGTATACTGTTTTATTCACAAACATTTTATTTTAAACAAGAATACGTCAAAACTGGCGTTAACCAGGTAATATTACATGGCGGCGAAAACGCGTTGTCGGCGGTCAGGAAATGTACTTTCCACCCACTGTTATGGCAACTCACTACCCGACCGGTTGGGAAGTAAAAGTTGGCAATAGCTTATTTTCCAACTTTCTAAAAGACATTTATGACCTTACTACATATATGATTGTGAATAAAATTTTTTCTTAATTAGAATGGCTACCCCTCCTGATGCAATTCTTGCATTTCTTTTCTTTCTGCAGAGGCGAAGTTCTGGAATTTTAAAGGTGCTGTTTTCCAATAAGTGCATTTCTGGTATACAAGCAATGTTTATATTGTACCGGTGTAGAAATGCAATAAATGTTGAATGTTGGTTTATGATGCCTTTGAAATTCCAAGGATAGTTAGGTTTTCCATTAGTTTCTGACGGCTATGGGACATCGAGGAAACGGAAAAGGTTTTTGTTTTTAATAAAGGTTTTTACTTGAGGAAAATAAGAGGTTTTTAAAGTTAATATAATTTTTGGACTTAGTTGCTTGGTGTGGATGATTTGGAAAAGTGGCTGAGGCTGATGTACAGGATTAATTAATTTTTCGTACGATCATACCACTAGCACTGATAGCATAAGGAGGGGGGCTCTGTTTTTGTAGCGTTTGGTGTGCTGTTTGCACTATCTTTATTATCGGACTGGATGTCATTTACATTACCATCAAGGTGGTGTATGGTGGTCGATATTATTAACCACAGCCTAGTATCTTTGCTGGAGACCACATATATAGTAGGGTGGGCCAAAAAAATAGGCAAAACAATCGATTTTGTTGGGGTGTAGTGAAAAAAAGTCTTACCTGTGTAGAAAATTATACAAAAAGGTTAGGTTGCGTCAAATAAAATGTAGCGGCCTCCTCCACCCTAAAGGGGTGATTTTCTTTCAAGAATAAAACGCGCCACTTTCGACTACAAACAGTTTTTCTTTAGTTTGGAATATTTTCATCAAGTCGCTTTCAGTCATGATTATCGTTGAGGGTAGCCTTCAAATGTTTGTCGGAGACCAGTCAATTAAGGTTTAGACAATATAAAAATACCACCCAGCCATACAGATTATTAAAGCAATTAATTAAAGGTTGCAACGCATTTCACTGTATCAGGAGTTTCCTCAAGCTAGAATTGCTTTAATAAATTAGTATGGGTGAGGTAGTGATTTTCTCTTGTCTAAACCTATATCTTACATGCATTGAGAGGAATGCACGAGAACATAAGCATCCAGTTAATTAAGTTTATATAGTCTTGGACGTGGCAATTTAACTTTGGAGTGTTAAAAATTCTGATATTTTGGGATTGTGCTGTATTTCTCCTGGCCTTACAATTCTTCTGAGCGCTAACTCTCATACGTGTTGCCTTTCATCTGTCATCATCTAAAAAAATATATATTTAGTGCTTCCAAAGTATACATTAGCTTCTAAAAATTTGTAGACAATTATTGCTTTAACGTGGTCCGGAAATTGTCTAGACAGACGTATTGCATCCCACAAATGTCGAGCTCCATCTTGCAGGGGTCAATATATTGAAATAGTATTTGATCCTTAAATCAGCTCTGGTAGTCATGCCAAACAATTAAATATTAAAGTCATAAAAAACACAGAGTTGAAATGATTTGCATATCTGAATAAAATCACATAATTTGTCAATTGAAAGTTGCACTGTAAAATGTAGCCAGTAACATTCGAATTTACTTGAATAGGCTTGAACGGAATGAAACTCAAATTTCATAAGTTGTAGGTAGCAATGTAAATTTGTAAAATATAAAAAGGTTGAAGTATTATACCAGCAAAAGCCAATTTAATAGAGCTAGCACAGTAAAATTTAAAACATGCAAAGTCACTAAGGTGCGTAGCAATCTAAAGTAAATTACAAAAGGTCTTATAATGAGCAGTTTAAAATAATAAGTGTTAAGAGGAGGATTAACGATTGTAACGTGCAAAAGAGCACAAAGCCAGCCAAATTTACATACAGAAGGAAAACCGAGGAATTTGAAGGATAGCAGGCAAAAGTACAGAAATTAAGATCCACGCAGGCCAGTGATAAAATTTTGGTGAAGACATAAAGAATCAGTGCAATGACCAAGTTAAACTTAAAAGTGCTTTCTAAATAAACATTGTGGCGCATTCCTAGATGGACAATTTTATGAAAATCAAAGAACAATTATTTTAGGCTAAGGTTATTGTACATAATTATCACATTTGTTAGTTTTAGAATTTTAAATTAATGTAATTGAGTTACTTACTTCCTGTTAAAATCAATGTTTGATGGTAGTTGCATAGCAACCAGACTCTCGCTTGTTTTTAACAATAAAATGATGCTGACACGTTGAAAATTGCTCGAGTTTTAATTAATCTTTTTGGGTGTTGAACATACATTTGGGTAAAAATAAAGTACACCATCGTGTTCACAAGGCTGCAGAGTATCGACACCAATAAAGGCAAGAGTTTCCAGGTCATAAAAATAAATTTCTTTCGGCTGCTCTTCGACGTTGGCATCGGGGACCTTCCGGACACCACAACGAGCACCGTACGAGGTCTTGAGAAGCAAGCAGGGATTACCAGTGAGCAGTTCGAGCAGCCAGCAACCTTCAGATCATCGCCGGGGAGCTGCAGGAAGCGGTAAAATTACCAGAGGGGACCTAGCCGTGACTTCGCCTGCAAGAGAGGTTAGGTTAGTGAAAATTTTTATATACGCCCGATCTAGCTGAAATTTTGGCCAAACCTGAAGGCAGTCTTGGAGAGCCGGTTTCCGGAGGATTTGTGTGCCCAAATATAATAGCAAGCCCAGGAGAATTAGTTAAAATTGGCAAATGGGCCCCATAAACAATCGAACGCAGACCCACGCCGTTTAAAACAATCAAGGCTTAGCGTCACTAGAAAACAAAAGTGGTTTAGACGCCGTTTGATGGCGGTAAATTAAAATTGACTTACCGATAAAATCTGCTCATTTTAGTTGATTTAATTTCACAAAAACGCACAACTTCTGTATGTTTACAATTCTTAGTGTGTCACTATTTGACGTTGTGAGCGCAGGCGCTCTGTAAAGTAAATTTTCACGATAATACAGCGGCGTCTCGCACTAATTTTAACTAAGGAACCCAACGCCCGTTTGATATTTTTAAGTTTCATGCTGTGATTCTATGAGCTAGCCGACTTATTAATTCAGATAAGTAATTCAGATAGGGGCAAAACACCATTTTTAACGACATTGCCAGTAAATAAAGAACCCGGAGTTGTTTTTCACCAAAAATTCAATGTCCGTTTAAAGTCAAATACAAAGTATTGTGTGGTGATTTATGTTTAAAGCTAATTCATTAAAATATAAAATAATATATCACATAAGTCATTGCAATATATCTATCTATACAATTTCCAGGCTCCGTCAAAGTACGAGAGTTAGTATTCAGAAGAGTACAACATAATCCTAAACTATCTAAATGTTTAAAACCCCAAATTTAAATTTCCAAGCCTAAGGCTATAAAAACTTAAGTGACTGTTCTTAATCAAACATTTCAGAGTCGTCCATAACGATGGCAATGACGGAAGACAACTTGAAAATTCTCTAAACTAAAGAAAAACTTCAACTGGACGAGTTTCTGTGGCACACGAAGACTGTAGAATGGGCAGTTACACCTGTTACAGACGTAGCAACAACTGTCGCGTGACAGTTATATAAGAGCCAAGCTTAAAGCCAGGAAAAATATGCCCAGTTTCGAAAATAAAAAGCGATAAAAGTCAATCAGTAAGTTTTTCTGAAAGGGGAAAAGTTTTCTTTTCTGTGGTATGGAGCACCGATTGCGTTTTGTTATTTAAAAAAATCACCCTTTTAGGGTGGAGGGTGGCGGCTAAATTTTATTTAAAACAGACAAGTTTTTTTGTATACTATTCTACATCGTTAAGACAATTTTTTCTACTAACCCCCAAATATATCTAAAAAAAATATTCCTACCGTAATATATAGCATTTTTGAAATTCGTTACTGGGTGATGATAATTCACGTTAATTAATTCTTGCATTTCTATTGGGGTGTCATTATCAATAAATCTCAATAGTAATATCCTAGTGCATGCCAAATTGTCGATTATTTTGGTATGCAAACTGGGTATTTCCTAAACAAAAGTTAACAGGGTCTTCTTTTCTTGCTCATTTGGCTAATTTGGCAGTGGTTTTGCTATATAGTAGGTGGGGACAGTGGGAATGTCGTTAATCCATTCATGCACGCCACTTATTAGATGTCGAGGCAATTTGCACTAGTGCAGATTATCGATAATTTGCACTAATGCATAATTATCGTATAATTGGGATCTGATTGGATAAATCTCAGAAATTTAAAAGATATTAGTGCCTTAAAGTGTGTGCGGGAAATAGTCACTATTATTAGTAAGAATTGATTACTAGTTTATTTATTAGCTTTAGTTGGTAATGAAAGCCAGGCAACTACTGCTGCACTTTCATTTATACTCAAAACAGTGATAATACATGTCTTTACCCTTTGCAAGTCCAACATGAACTGTTTTATTCTGACAATTTTTTTATATCCGAAGATTATATAAAAATGCACAACACTGTGGCAACATACCGAATTATTTTTTGAACTGCTGCATGTAGGTTGTTTTAGTCCAATGAAATCATGGGCATATCGTAAACTAATAATGTACATTTTCAGTGTAGCCTATATATTTTAACTAAATATTGCTTCCGGATAAATTTCATTACATTACATTTTATTAACGACATTATATGTTAATTAACGAATGGAATTCAACACAAAAAAACAAAGTTAACTCTTATTTTTGCTAAATGCAGGAATGGCAGGTAATTCTGTATATATTTAGATTTTTACTCTTAATGCAATGAAAAAGAAACATGGCTTAGGTGCATGAAAATTGTTGTTTGCATATGCAATAATTTAAAAGTATTGCCATTGTATGAAGGAATTTGTACTTCTTGTGTCTTGCTGTCAGCTATGGCGTTATTCACCACAAAAGGAAAGCTCTGCGGTACATGAAAAATGCATTACTCATATTAGCACCGCCGTAATTGGAACCTGTTTATTTTGCTGCAGTGCTGCATACAAAGTTGGCTTTAATTCTGATTGTACGTCTACGTTAAAAATGCACCCTTTGATGCCCCTGTGACCTAGTTAAACAAGTGCACTATTCCATTTGGAAAATTTGCGGTGTTAGATTACATAGTAATAACCGTTTATGCTACGGCCACATTTTTAAAGCTGTGTAGGGCTCAGTTTATTCATGCCGAATGCATTTTTAAGCTTTTACGGATTACCTGAAATGTGATTTCAGTTGTTTTAATCACAATTCGCTGGAGTAAACGTGGAGACATTAAAAAACTAATCAACCTCCGTAGGTAAGTTTGAATATTTATTTTACGGCAGGTGAAAAATTTACTAGAATCTCTGAATGCGCTTAATTTTTTTCCAACCGAAAACAATAAATGTCGTTGCTAAAATACGAACCTCTCTTGCAATGCCATAAATTGAATATGACGCTCTCACTATTTTATGTTGTGGGCGTGAGGGCGGAAATTGAAAGCAATGTCGAGGTTTATGATTTTAAAAAAGGTTTATATAAGGTGAGCGATTTTGTAATTGCTCATACTGTGATCGCCATGTTGTTTTGAATATTTATGGTCTTAATATGGTCATTAACCCAATCGATATGGTTTCATAACCCACGTATTTCAAGGGTAGGCGCTGCAATAATTCAACTGCCAAAGCTGTATTCTTCGATAATTTGGCAGTATTTTTCAGGTGAATGGTTTATGTCAGGCGGTTGTCGTGTTGCACGTTTTTTTCAGTGGGTAGCAATTTATCCCTGTTAAAGGGTAGTAGCATTTTTAAATCCTAAAATGCCATTTAATAGTTTACTCCTACAGTAATACTGACGACTCTACATTTTATTTGCTTGGTTGTCTTTTTTCCTCGAATGTAGTTTCTTTTATTACGTGCTTACTGCTTTATATTATAAACTGTTATTAATTAAAATTATAGCAATGGAGATTTTTTTCAGAACTGAAGCGTTTTGTCCGAAATAATAAAAAATGTTTTTCTAGATTGAAATACAGTAAATGTAAGCTCTTTCTGCGAAAGTGGGCAGATCTTAAACCTATAAACAGCTTTAAAATGTGTTTTACTTATTTACCCGATATTCTATTATCATGCAAATATAACATTGACTATTCAACACTATAACATATTGCAGACATTTGCTTTTTTCAACCAATAACGGCAGTATATCACTGAATATTGGGCACCATGCAAAATATTCACAAAACAATGTACGTACTCAAAAAATAAATAGCCTTGTTGCGAAGTATCGCTTAGCAACGATGTTCTGTCCTTAGTGATATCGCTAGGTTACGTAACACTAAACCCCAACAAACTGTGTGGCTTGTATTAAAAATTTTAAAATGCTGTGTTTTGGAAGTATTCCGCTGAATTTAATTGAGAATGAATAATTATATAAATTGTTGGATTATTTTTCAATAAAGTTAATCGTTATGTATTAATATTGTTAAATAATTGTTCCAAATACCACTCGAAGTGGATATATTTTTCTAAAATATTTTGCCGTTTCCATAAAAATTATTGCAAATTTCACTCAAGAAAATCTCATTTAAATGTCACTCGCCTTTGGCTCGTGACATTTTTGATGTGATTTTGTATCGTGAAATTCAAACGCAATAATTTACATGGAAACGACAAAATATTTGTCAAAAATATATCCACTGCTTGTGGTATTACCCTTGACTATTCAATTTGTTACTGGATTAATTGCTCATTACGACCCCTAGCGATTGTTCGCACTAGCGCTCGCCCTGGCGTGCACCCTCCAGCCCAAATGCCTCGGCTAGAAAGCTCGGTCGGAAGGGGGGTTCACACTCTAGGGTACAGTTAAGGGCGAGATACCAGGAACGGGGTGCTGGGTGACAAAGATATAAAGCTTAATTGAAGGGCTCCACGGCCTTTGACGGTGTTATGTTTTATCGTTAACTGATGACTGGCCAAAAGCCGAAAACCAATCGCAGTAGCGTCGTGTCGTACTCCAAGAGGCGCTCCCACGGCACTGGCTTTTACACCTACCTTTCGAGTGTCTTTTCTCCAGTTGCTTGGGCCCTGTACAAAGGAATACAGACACAACGCTACCAGAACCTCAATTCTCGTTAGTTATAACAATTACACATTTCTTTGAAAGAAAAGGCAATACGTAACTTAAAAATGGGCAATCTATTACCAAAATATATACAGGCCCGAAGGCAATTTGATCGAGTAGCAAGTGCTAAATATCTTGGGTTAGTAAACGGTCTTACAACACAATAATGGCTAAATGCCAAGGGAGCGGTATGTCCGCTAAGATGCTGGTCGCCTAGATCCCGGAATAAGCTTACTTAAATTAGCCCCAATGGCCGACAACAATTCCAGGAGCCAGGCTCCCATTCAGCTTAAGCTGAAGGCTTATATTTCGAAAGTAGTAATGGCTCGTGCGCTTAGCACACGGCCCGCAAATAACATGCACAATAGGTTGAAAGTTCCAAAACGTCGCACGCCACTGAAATATGCCCAACACACTGTATATAACTACTATTACAATACCTTAATTCATCGATAAGGCTCCAAGCAACTTTATTGTTGATGCAGCGGTGCCGGGAGATCTCGACTTGGGGTGTTCTACGTCGTTCTTGGCGATGCTCTCGAACGATAAGGGGTTGTAGTACTTCCACAAGCACTACGGGGGTTGATAGGGTCGGCCGACCAGCTGGTTCGGGAACTTGTGGCAGCGAAATCCTTCGTTGAAGAAGCAGGGATGGGCTGGACGACAAAATGGCAGCGGCCCACCCTGTATATTTATGCTTGAAGCCCCTTCCCGTTGAAGATCCGCTAATATAAACGTGAAAATGTACGCGCCGGTACTTGAAACTTTAGGGAACGGAAAGCACTTGAAATTGCACACAAACCTGAGGGTACAACGCGCCCCTAAGAACAAAAGGGGTTGTTCTTTCGTTTCTTGCACAACCGTGCGGTTTGACAGCGTAGTTCGGACTCTCTCAAGAGACGCTCCTGACGCAGCGTTATTTCGAAGATTGCATCATGCGTAAAACTTTCCATTGTTGGGCATCTCACTCAGGTGCATGAAGCATCTATTGTTTGAGGTGCTGAACTGCATCACCCAAAATGTAACGTGCAACAAAGCGCGGGGCTTCCCCGTGCATATCTCTCGCCTGACAGGCGCTGAAATCTGATACCAACGGTTTCGCCTTTTGAATTAAAGACTAAACGCAAACTCCATCTGCAAGCGATTTGTTAAGTTACTTAGCGGGATTTCTGTACTATGATACGTAATGCTTTACAGCGTTCGCTTCTCTGTTGAAGCAAATGACTTATTTAGTGCAATTTATGCGGCAGATGTCGGTACCTGGCCTGCAAGTACATCATGCAGTCAGACGAATAGGGGAATGTGCCCAAAGGCTTAAAGTCTGCTGCGATACACGGGAGTAGAATGGGAAAATATAGATATGTTTTTAACGAAAATGGGGAGAAGGGAGAAGGTATTCAAGTGACTATTTTTAACAAATGCGATTTTTATTAGAAAATCTCAATATTAGTGTTCAGTTACTGTTGAAACTGCGTAGTTTGTTGCTAGATTTACTGAAAACTAATTTGAAAAGGTAGTTTGGTTCATTAAATAGTCCCTCGAATACCATTCTTAGTCAAAGTTAAGTAGATTATTTTTGCGGTGGTATGACTACTCATGTTTATTGCGCTTAGGATTAGGACTCGAGCTAGCGCACTCGTTCTAATCGTACCAAAGTGCAATGGACATTCGTGACACCACCGCAAAAATAGTCGACATAACTTTGACTACTCATAGTATTATGAGTGATTATTTTACTTTATCTTCTGAGTGTAAAGGGGTGGGGGGGAGTAGAACAAGTTCACACTCACATAAGCCTAGGTGGAGCTGTTGAACTACCTCGAAATCACATGTGTGTAGGGGAAATACGGAGAATACCGTGCTACACGAGCGATTTCCATAAATTAAATAAATCCTCAATAATACTCAATAGTTTTAGCAAAACAAAACGCTGCGATTCGAGAATGGTCTTGCGGGTGCAGCAAATTTTTGCCAGCCAGTTCCGCAGCAAAATGGGGTGGGTTACTTGGAAGCGCCAGTGGTTCGAGATGGTTCCAACCAGAAGACCTACAACTAGTGTAAATCCCTAAAACACATAACGTTGCCCATAAAGCAATAAATAAAAGTCTAAAATTGCTGTAACTCAATGTAACATAAACCTTGCCAAGCGAAAATATTAGCAAGGCACAAGAGAAATTGCAAATGGTGCACTCATATAAACAGAAATAAAATGATTAAATGTATGAACCTACGATTTTCTATATTTAATGTACTCGTAATTTAATATATGTTATTATTTTAATGTAATTGTTGACCTTTATAGTTGTATATTAATTTTATAGGTTGTAAATGTGAACTGGTTAGACGCTCTTTGCCAGAGCAACACAATTCTCCCTTAAAGCGCCAGAGCTCTGAACAGCTCTCTCTCCTCACCTGGTTCTTGAACGGCCTCCGATATTTTCTCGTTCACGTTTCTTTCCACTCTAAGTTTTTCTAGCCCATATTTTCTTCACATGATGCTACCAAAATATCCTACTATCTTCGCATATATCATATAGCAGTCCACTCCAACAGTATCTTCTTCCGAAAATTCCGCAACGATTGTAGGAAATTCGTCTTTGTCGACCTTGTAATATTTTTTGTTTCCAGATGTTGCGTAGACAGGTCAAAGCTTCACTTTCGTCCGAGCAATCACTTTTGTTTAACGCAAGTGAATCTAAGTGTATTTAGCTGTTCATTGCGTTACAGCCTGCTACTTGCCGAATTTCTGGGCATCTAAGATGAACATTTTAGTTTTGTTACGGTTGATAAGCGGGCCTCACCGTCTGCTAGCAAATTCGACCCTTTCAAATATTTGGTCCAGTCAGCTCGATTTCTGAGGTTTTCAGAAGAACAGAATCATCAGCATACCTCAGGTTACCGATTTTCCTACCCCCTACCACTCTTCCACCTTTCCAGTCGTCGAGTGCTATTCGCATTATGTACTCTGAGTGTATATTGAAAAAGATGGGAGATAAGATACATCAGTAGAATGGGGACAGAAACTCCCACCCCTGCCCCACCAGTTTTAATTGATTAAACCCTGTGGGCGTAATCAATTAAAATGCCTGAGGCGTCGGCCATTTTGATGTCAGAATTAAATTGTCTGGGGCGTCAGCCATTTTGATTTCGTCACACCCCTTTTTGGATTTTGATGCTAGTGCCGTTTTAGATTTTGAATTGTCGCCATTTTGTTTTAGGCGTCCATTTTGGATTTTGATGCTAGTGCCGTTTTGGGTTTTGATTTTGCTCGCGCCATTTTTGGATTTTGAATTAGTCACTCATATTTTATTTAAAAAAAATTCTGGTCTTCGCCCGATTTGAACCTGCTACAATCGTATTGCGTTTCTTATAACTTAACCACTGAGCTATAGAGGCTTGGTATAACTGTCTCTTCCGAAGTCCATCACTACTATGGATGCTGTTTGAAGTGTTGCCCTGTAAACGTCACACGTTGCAATTCCCCACTCACAATCATGCTATCTTTCTTGCTTTCGTTTACCTTTGTCGTACTAACCGTAAGGTTATGTCTTGCACGTTCTGAAGGCATATCTTATTTGAAAACTGTTATGCTCCATGCCGGATTCGAACCAGCAACCATAGTATTGCAATCCTTATACATTCACTACTGAGCTATCGTGGCTTGTTATAACTATCTCTTTCGAAGTCCATCACTACTATGAAAGCTGATTGAAGTTGCCTATATTAAAAAGAAATTTGGATGTTCTAAGTCGGATTCGAACGCACAATAACTAAAGGTTTTACGGATTTACAATGTGTTCCATTTATTTAGTTTATCACTCAACAGTTTTCGAGATTTTCTATAGTAATATATTTATAACATAAGTTACAGATATTGTAAATACAAATTATACATATAATATATTTTATACAGAAGTCTACCTTACCGTCAGAAAATTTAATTTACTTACGCGTCTTACACAACCGTTTTGTGACAATTAGTAATGCAAAATCTAACCACAACTAACATACTCTGCATAACAGTTATTGTGTAGTGTTTAATAATGTCTTACAGTATGTTTATTGCGGAAATAGAAACACAAGAAAGTTGAATGGTTTACATATTAAATTACCCGATAATCTGTAGAATATGTGCAAAATACAATTGCTATAAAAGAACAATACAAATATTTGCTCGAGAAAGAACACAAGATAATAGTCACTTACTAGGAAAATTCTCGAAATTTATTTCGGCTAGACATGTTGTAAAAGCAAAATTACCTTATCTTCTGCAAAGTGAGAACAGAGTGTCAAGAGGAATTATACAAGTTATGGGAAAGGAAGGTCTGGAAAATATTAACAAAAAATATAAAAATCCTGTAGTAATTCCGTACGAAGTAGAACTATCCTACATTAATGCGTCCTTATAATTATTTTCTAAGATACTTAAAGGTTTAAAAAATGTGTGTAAAAGCCAAAATTTTCAACATTAGCAGGACACACTTATTACAGAAACAAAAATCGTTATATTTGACAGTTCGAAAATATTGAAGCTTTGTATGTAACCAACTTCTGGCTCTAAAAAGAAATAAAGGAATCACATATAGACTTATATATTACCAGATAAAAATTAGATTAGATAGTATTAAAACAATTCCTAACTTCTGGCTCGATAAAGTATTAGAGGAATCGCATATAGACTTATATATTACAATATAAAAATTAAGTTACTTTCGAACGTGCAAGACGTAACATTACAGTTAGTACGACAAGTATAAAGAATAGCTTTCAACGAATGCAAGAGATATAGCATGATTGTGAGAGAGAGAGTAAGTACAGGCAAACACATTTAGCAAGAGAGAAAGAAAGAAAGAAAGAAAACATTTAGTGTGTGCGGCATAACGCTATCATTCAAAAAATTGTGTCTCCTAATATATATTAGTTATTTATGTATTAAGGGCGTAATCAATAAATTATAGCACGCGGGAATGTTTAAAGCTCGACGCGAAGCGGAGAGCTTTACATTTCTCGAGAGCTATAATCGTGATTAGGCACGTGGTACATACAACATTTTATTTAATTTTAGTCCTCAAAATGGACAAAATTCAAGAATTCAGTATTTTGGTTACAGACTACTGCGTCGTCGTTGTGCTGGCGCTGTGAATTTCTGGTGTGCTATGGTTTCTATGCAGATTGTTGGTGGTGCTATACTACATTGTTGGTGCTTGTTATACTGCATAGCAACTTTATAGGCCCTAGGGCTATAAAAGCCATTTTACGCCCTCTACCGAGGGCCAATAAACAAGATTATGGTTCCAAAATGAAATAAAAATCCATTTCTGATACTCTTAATACAACAGAGACGTAAACAGACTAATTTAAAATTAGTGTTGCAGCTATTTTAACCTAAAGTTTTGTCATAACTAAAATCATGTAGTATAAGACAACGTAAACAGCTTGTATAGTAATGGACTTTGAACGAGAAAGTTATAACCATCCTCTATAGCTCAGTGGTTAGTTTATAAGGATCGCAACACGATGGCAGC